>VXAX01004737.1:186754-246041 GCA_013399835.1 Leptocoma aspasia
CGGGTTGTGCTCGGCCCTGGGGCTGCCGATGGGAACCCGCCCCCATCGCTGTCCCCGTCCCTGTCCCCATCCCTATCCCATCCCGGGGTGTGTCCCCCGGACAAGCTGTGCCTCTCAGGCTGGTGGGGTCCCACAGGACGTGCCACAAAGCCCTGATGGGTGTTAGGGACATGGCCGCGGCCAGGAAATAGCCTTTAAGCCAGGCATGTCTGTGCCGTGTCCCGGTGCTGGGGACTGTCCCCTGCCTGGCCCTGGGGCCTCCCCCCGCCCGGTCACAGCCCTGGAGAGGAAAATCCATGACCGTGGGACGGCAGAGTCCGGCCCCGCTGTCACCCGTGGGACAGCAGGGTCTCACCCCGCCGCTGGCCCTGGCGCAGCTGCGCCGCAGGAGGGGACAGAAGCCCCCAAGGGACAGTGCATCCCGTCCGCTGGAGGGACGGGGGGACAGGAAGGACGGGAAGGGAGAGATGACACTTCACTGCCAATCCCAGGCTTCGGGGACCCGTCCCGGGCTGCTCGGCCGGGTGGCCCCAGTGCTGGCGGGGACAGAGCCGGATAAAGCGAGCCCATGAGCTCAGCCGCGTCCCCAGGCACTGCTGAGCGCGGTTCGGCTCTGCCAGGATCCTGCCCTGTCCTCCCGGGACAGCACCGGCGGTCCCCCAGCACAGTCCTGGGGACACTGAGCCCTTGGGACCTTCAGGGAGCGCCAGCTCCGGCCGCTGCCCCACCCCGGCACACGGGGCCAGGGACAGCAGAGCCCGGCACCGAGTCCCTCCGCAAAGGGGTGACAGGAGCCCGTGAGCCGCCACCCGCCCGGCATGGAGGGACCGGGGACGCTGAGAGGGGATGGGCCACCGTGGGGACAGGATGGGAACAGGAGCTCTGAGGGGCAGCACAAGCAGGGGACTGGGGACAAGACGGGGATGTGGAAAGGGTCCCCAGGGGCAGGACAGGGATGAGAAAAGGGTCCCCAGGGGAAGGAAGGGGCAGGGGCTTAAGGCCCCCAGGGATGGGGACCGGGTCCTCTGGAGCAGGGGTGGGCACAGGGTCCCCAGGGGCAGGATGAGGGTGGGGACAGAGTCCCCAGGGGCAGGACAGGGACGGGGCCGTGTCTCACCGGAGCCGTAGCAGCGGGGCCCAGGGAGGCTCCGGGCCAGGCAGCGCCCCAGGGAGCCCATAGCGGCCCCGGCGGTCAGAGCCGGGCTCGCTCGGTCTGCCGAGGCTTCAAGCGCTCGGCCGAGCCCGGGGACGGCTCAGGCTTCCGTCCCTCCCCTTAAAGGCCGCTGCGCCTGCTCGGGATATCCCGGGACGGAGCATCCTCCCCATCCACAGCATTCCAGCGCGGAGCATCCCGACACGGAACATCCCGGCTCGGAATCCCAAGCCCTGCCAGGGTGGGAGCACAGCCCACACCCATCCCGAAGGGAGCCAGCCCCTGCCAGGAACCAAACCTGCCTGGTGCTTTGCCCTCGATTCCCCAGGCAGGGAGAGGCCGGGTCAGCCCATGCCAGGCTGAGCTGGGGCACAAGGGAGTCCCCAGCCCCGGGAGCAGCCAGGGCAGTGTCCCCCTGTGGGGCACAGACCTGCCCTGGACACAGCAGCTGCTGGGGAAGGGGTCCAAGACCCTGGGGGCAGAGGAGCTGCCCAGGTGGGAGCCCCTCTGATCACTTCTCCAAGCCTCATTCCAGAGCCCAGGCTGGGAAATCACTCTTCACTGGGCTTCCCATGCACCCACAGACACCTCATGGGAGAGCAGCTTGACAAGTTCATGGAAAAGCCTGGCTGCTTGGAGCCTGTTTCCCAAATCTGTGCAGCTTTGAAGGACTGAGGGTTATCCTGAAGGCATACACAGAAACAAGCTGAGGGCTGGGCTTGATCCCACTCTCTGTTACCACTCTGCCTTCCCAAGGCACAGGCAGTGAGGGGACAGAACCCCTGCCAGAGCCTGGGGGCTCTGGGGACCTGCTGTGCTCAGCACCACGGCAAAAAACACCCCAGTGACTTCCCACAGGCAAATGGATTCAACAGGCTGTGGAAAAGAGACTTTCTGCCCCCAAACAAGGGGCTGGGGGTGGGGAAAGCCCCCTCTCCAGGGTCTGCCACGTCAGGGGGAATGGGACAGAAGGGTGGCAAAGGGGAAAGAGGTTTTAAGATTGGAGCCTGGACTTTGGCCACCTGGCAGCTGCTGGCACTGACCAAGGGAAAATCTTGTACTTTCACACTCTGTCAAACCAAGGAAGAGAAGCTGTGCTGGGATGAAATCCTTTCAGCCCAGCTCCACAGGGACAGCCACAGCCAGGGAACTGGTGGAGGAGGTGGCTGCCAGCTTCCCATGTCCCCTAGTGCAGCTCAGGGCAGGGCAGAGCTGCTGAGAGTGCCCAGGAAGAGCTCAGGAGCAGGGCCAGGCTGCAGGGCCAGGTCTGGACTCTGCACTGGGTGTTCCTGCACCCAGTTACCAGCAGCAGCAACAAGACTGCAAGCTGCACGTGGAGACAGTGGCACTCCAAGTGTTATTCCAGGTGTGGCTGGCAGGGAGCTCGGGAAGGCTGGCACAGATCATTGCCCCCCTTCTTCCCCTCTTCCCTCACCCCTCTGGAGGCAGCTCAGCCCTCACCTGCATGGGCTGGAGCAGGTGAGGCACAGCCTGGGCATTTGGACTCTGCTCCAGGGCAGGGAGCCCAAACATCCAACTGGTGCCAGTTCAGAGCCTGGATGCAGGGATGGCACAGATTATCCAAACAGCATCTGCCATCTCCCAATGACAAACGTGCACAGGGAAGGGGCTTGTCCACAAAACTGAAACAGGAACCATGGAGTAAGTGCTGCCACACTCCAGCTCACCCCTGACACCTCCCAGCTGTCCAGGTGCAGCCACATCACACCCACATCTCCAAACATTCCCAGGAGAACATCTCCAGGAGCGCTCCCTTCCCAGTGCCCGGTGCTGCTCCTGCCACTGCAGCTGCCCACGTAACCACAGGGAATTAAGACTGATTCCATAGAATCATGGAGTTGTTTGGGTTGGAAGGGGCCTTAAGGCTCATCCCACCCCATCCCCTGCCATGTCCAGGGACACCCTCCACTGTCCCAGGTGGCTCCAAGCCCTGTCCAGCCTGGCCTTGGACACCTCCAGGGATCCAGGGGCAGCCACAGCTTCTCTGGTCACCCTGTGCCAGGGCCTGCCCACCCTCCTAGGGGACAATGCCTCCCCAGTATCCCATCTAACCCTGCCCTCATTCAGCCTAAGGCCATTTCCCCTTGTCCTGTCACTCCATGCCCTTGTGAGAAGTCCTTCTCAAATTTAATCTCTTAAAAATAAAGACTGATTTAATACTGCTTCCTGACCAGAGACCTCAGAGAAAAGAAATCATTCCCAGCTGCATGACCAGAGATCCACAAGCCCCACACAATCTGGTCCTGCCTGACTGGTGTCTGGGGTTTTACCAGACAGATGCCACTACTGGGTCACTGGGCAGAGGGTGAACTTCAGCTCCAGGCTCCCTGGGAATCGGGGATTTCTTCCTGCAGGCACTTCATGATCGATTCAGACAATTGTGCTGGAGAGAATGAATGGATCACCACAACTTGTGACAGAAAACACAGGAGGAAAACAACAAGGAGACAGCAGCAACAGAAGAAGCCACCACTGATCTGCATCTTCCAGGAGCTGCTGGACTTGTTGGGATCCTTGCTGGCTGCTCCTCATTCCTGATCCTGGGAAAAGCTGTGGATCACTGCGTGTTCATTTACAAAATGACCTAGAGGGAAACTAACCCAGCCCCAAGTTATTTAAAACAACAAAGTAAGCACTTTATTCCCATTAAGCATGTTGTTTTAGTATCACAATGGAATGATGAGAAAACGTTTAAAAAAAACCCCAAAAAAAGTCTCTAAATCCCCACCAACATCGGGGAGGTTTTCAAGGCAATTTAAAAACAAAGGGAGTGACAGAAGTGCCAAACCAGTCCCAACGTCAGGAGACTCCTCCTCCGGGAGCTGGGCGGGGCAGGAAGGTGGAATGACACGAAGGTACGAATGTCTGAAGTGGTCTTTGGCGCTTCTGCCTCGTGTTTGATACGGACATGATCTCTCCAGACACCTCCAGATGCAACAAAGTGCTACAGGAGCAGAGGGAAAGCCCCGGGAGAGGGATTTCCCGACAGTCGGGATGCCCCGGGGGTGGGCATTAAGACACATCCTGCTGGCTCCAGCTGCGGCCTCGGGCTGGGCAGGGAGAACTCAAAGGAAGCGGTGGAGCGCGGTGAATCCAGGGCGGGGGCACGGGCAGGAGCCCGGCCCGCAGCGCCGGCACGGCCCGGGAGGAGAGGGGCGGTGGCAAACCCAAACACGGATCTGTGCCCTGCGGGGGCAGGAGTCCAGTGCAGTCACTACAACTTGACAGTCCCCGGGGGCAGGCTGTCGTTGCACAGTCTGTAATAGCGCAGGTCGTTCACCAGCCTGTGCACGTTCTGGGTGAACGAGGGCAGGTCCTGCAAGGGAGAGAACAACTGCTGGGAACAGAGGGGACCGAGAGGGGCACACACCCAGTGGAGGTGAACAGATCCATCCTGACAGTCTGAGCCCAGGGAACTCCAGATGCTGGGGCAGAGATGGTTTCAGAGCTGCCCCATGCAGAGCTGACTGCAGGGATCCAGGCTCTGCTCCCAGCTCCAGGTTCTCATTGTGCAGCGAGGCCCGAGAGGTCATGGAATCATGGAATGGTCTGGGTTGGGAAGGGCCTTAAAACTCATCCAGTTCCACCCCTGCCATGGGCAGGGACACCTTCCACTAGCCCAGGTTGCTCCAAGCCCCATCCATGGCCTCGGACACTTCCAGGGATCCAGGGGCAGCCACAGCTGCTCTGGGCACCCTGTGCCAGGGCCTCAGCACCCTCTCAGGGAACAATTCTTTCCCAATATCCCATCTATCCCTGCCCTCTGGCAGTGGGAAGCCATCCCCCTTGTCCTGTCCCTCCATCCCTTGTCCCTCATCCCTCCCCAGCTCTCCTGGAGTCCCTTTAGGCCCTGGAAGGGGCTCTGAGGTGTCCCTGGATCCCTCTCCCCCAGGTGAACACCCCCAGCTCTCCCAGCCTGGCTCCATGGCCAGATGCAGCACTAATTCCTTGCTGCAAAGGCTCCTGGGTGTCACACATTCCCTAGCAAGGGCTGATATTCCTGAAGAACAGTTACCTACCAGGGCCAAGCAATTCCCCCAGGGTTCCATTCCTATCCTCAGCCTTGGTCTCAAATTCCCATCCCCTCCCTCAGGACAGGGAGCACTCAATGGACAGCCCTCAGTAAATGGAAGGCAGAACCTGCTGCTCTGCCATGGTATTCCACACATTTCCTTCTCACACATGAGAGCTTTGCAGCAATTGTGAGCCTCTGCAGGCACTCTGCTGTTGTCCTTACAGTAACCCCAAACATCTGGCCAGCAGCTGGAGCAAGATTTAGGCAAGGACCTGAGCGTCCCACTCGGGCACATGTCAGCCTATTCCAATGAAAACTTCCTCCAGGAAACACATTCCCTGATTCCCACAGTATCCTGCAGCCTGAGGGGTGAGATGGCAGCTCTGCTACCTGCAGTGAGAAATCTTTGGCTGGGGATGGCTGAGCATGGAAGTGTTGGGAACAAAAGGCACTGCCTGGAGACATTCCCAGCTGCCTGCCAGCGTGTTCCAGGGGGGCACTGTGCCTCCTGGGAATGCTGCAGGCCCCCTCCTTACCCTGTCCATTTTGAAATTCCTCCCCAGCACGTTCTTCTGGTTGGAGTCCACGCCATCACAGCTGGCCAGGAACTCAGGCAGGAAGGCAGAGTAGAAGCCATCAAAGTCCACCGAGGCCATGTTGTAGGTGGCGATGCCGATCTCCTCCTGCAGCAGGTCGTGGGACTTGTGCACCAACACCTGCAGCAGCACGTTCACAAACTGGAACAGCATCGTGGTCCTGAAGATCTTCTGCACAGGAATGGGGCACAGGGTTAGGGGACTTCACTCCTCCCACAGGAGGACAAATCCAGCAAGGACAGAGCAGCCACGGCTCCAGCGGCATCTGCAAACTCCGGTGAGCACCGAGGTGATTTTCTAAGCCAAGCCAGATGGCTAAAATAAGCTCCATTAGTATCAGCCTGAGAGTTAATGTTGAATTTGGCCACACTTACCTCATGGTTTGGGGCTTCAAGGACACTTTAGAGCCCCTTCCAGAGCCTAAGGGGGCTCCAGGAGAGCTGGAGAGGGACCTGGGACAAGGGATGGAGGGACAGGACACAGGGAATGGCTTCCCACTGCCAGAGGGCAGGGATGGATGGGATATTGGGAAAGAATTGTTCCCTGGGAGGGTGGGGAGGCCCTGGCACAGGGTGCCCAGAGCAGCTGTGGCTGCCCCTGGATCCCTGGAAGTGTCCAAGGCCAGGCTGGATGGGGCTTGGAGCAGCCTGGGACAGTGGAAGGTGTCCCTGCCCCTGGCAGGGGGGTAAAAAAAAAAAATCAGCTTTACAGTTCCATCAAGCCCAAACCATTCCATGATTCCATGCTCTGACCCAAGTTTTAAGCATTGGCAAAGCCACCAGCATCAGATCCCACTCCAATTCCAGCCAGGTGTACCCTGCACAGTGCTCCTGGGAGCCAGGGAGTGTGGCCAGATGCCTGAAGTCTGCCCCAGGCACCTGTGAACACAAAGGGCTGCCCTTCAGCTGTGACCACAGATGAGAAACTGAAAGCTCTGCTTTCCCAGGCTGACCAGACTCCCTGGATTCCAGATTTAATCCTCCATGGCAGCAGCTAAGGGTGGGTTACAGTTCCTGGAGGATGGGTCCAAAGACAGATGGAGATTCCCAGTGGCAGTGACCTGGGAATACCAGATACCTGCAGCTGCCCAGGTGGGGATGTGGAGGCACTCACTGTCCCACTGATGATCCCAATTCCTGCTTCCCCAGACACACCTCACTGTCACTGTGTGTTCTCTGCTTTCCCTCACTGTCAGAGGAGGGAACACATCCAGGATTTGTTTGCCTGGAGCTGGGACCCCTCCCATTCCCAGTTCCCAGGATCAGGGGGGTGGTAACTCCATTCCAAGCACCTGGAGCAAGGCAACCACCCAAAGGCTGTGGCACAAAACCCCCAAATCCTGACCTGGACTTCCAAGTAGTTTAAAACCAGTCCCAGGAGAGCTCCCACCTCTTCCCATGCCCAGGGAGCACAGGCTCAGGCAGGACCCACCTTGTGGTACAGCTTCTGCTTCGTGTTCAGTGTCTCCAGGTAGAAGAGGTTCTGCTTGAAGAGGTGAATGTCGGGCTGCAGGAAGGACTGGCCAAATGCCTGGGAACAAAGCACAGTGGGAGGAAGGGGATGGAGACCACCACAAACATCAGACCTGTCAGGCAAAACAACAGCACTGTCACCCTGACACCAGGACAAACCCCTGGGAGCCTCAGTGCAGCAAGCTAACAAGAGACAGGCATTTGTTCAAATCACCTGTGCTGCCACCAGATCCATGGGAATGGCATTTTGGTGGGAGCACGGGCATATCCCTGCAGAGCAGCTGCTAAGCTGGGTCCACTGGGACTTCTCAAGCTGGGAACAGGCAGGCCAAGC
Organism: Leptocoma aspasia; assembly: GCA_013399835.1. NCBI lineage: Eukaryota > Metazoa > Chordata > Aves > Passeriformes > Nectariniidae > Leptocoma > Leptocoma aspasia. The sequence continues at coordinate 194,346 of VXAX01004737.1, forward strand.
TGGCATTGGAGAGGGCCAGGGATGCTGAGCCCAGCTCCCTGGGCAGGCAGGCTGCTCAGGAAGGGTAGGGCTGTTCCTCAGGGATGTCACCTAAGGCACCACAGCACAGGGGAACAGACCAGGACACACCCCAGGGTGGGCCCTCAGTCTCAGCCAGGAGCCCAAGCAGACATCACTGCCCTGATTTAGGATTTGGAGATGGGCCCTGGGAGCCTGTGCAGTGAAGAGCCCAGAACAAAACCTGCTGGGCCCTGAGCTGGTCTGGCAGGGCTGCACAGCGTGTGGTCAAACATCTTTTCCACCCTGAACACCTCCAAAACACTGTACAGGGGATGAAGTGGATGAGGTCAGCTCTGTACAGAGACAGGCAGCAGGATTTTAACAGTTCCTCTTCAAGGCATTGTGAACAGAAGAGTTTATTCTCCCACATGACCCATTTATTGTCAAATGGACAAAAATGACCCAGATCCCATCAAGACTGAGCCAGTTCTGGCCTTAGATCTCAGGTGGAAATCAGCATATAAACTATTAATATCCCCCAGACCAAGCACTGGCTGTGGGAACACTTACAGAGCATTAAATAAGAGCTTTGTATCAGAGCAGCAAGAGCCAAGGAGTAAAACAAGCAGTGCAGTATTGTCACCCAGCCTGAACTGAGATTATTACATAAATATCTTCCAGAATGAGGCATTCAAGAGAGTTTGGAAGTGTTACACAGCTACAGGTGAAAGAGATGCTTGGACAGCCCTGCACAGGAACCAGCCTGGGCTTCATTCACACCAAAAGGTGGCAGGAGAAGGGAAGGCCAGAGAGAAACATGACCCAGTTTATGTCAGTGCAAGAGCTCCCTCTCCACATGTGCACCACAGGGGACCCAGTTTCTCCAGGCACTCCACAATGGGGAAACTCTCCCAAAGTCCTCCTACCTGCAGTTTAAGGTGATCTAGGAATTGCAAGGGAACTCATCTGGCCAGCTCTGACTGAAGTAACACATGGAACACAGTCTGTTATTCCTAAAAATTCCAATGTCCCAACCTGAGAAGGTTGGAGCTGGCTCTGTGCACACACTGTCCCTGCCTTCCAGTGCTTCAAGGGGCTCCAGGAGAGCTGGAGAGGGATCTGGGACAAGGGATGGAGGGACAGGACACAGGGAATGGCTTCCCACTGCCAGAGGGCAGGGATAGATGGGATATTGGGAAAGAATTGTTCCCTGAGAGGGTGTTGAGGCCCTGGCACAGGGTGCCCAGAGAAGCTGTGGCTGCCCCTGGATCCCTGGAAGTGTCCAAGGTCAGGCTGGATGGGGCTTGGAGCAACCTGGGACAGTGGAAGGTGTTCCTGCCCATGGCAGGGGGTGGCACTGGATGGCCTTTAAGGTTCTTTCCAACCCAAACCATTCCATGATTCTCTTTTCCCCAAGCCAAAGCCTGTCAGGGGTTACCCCACTGATCCTTCCCTACCAGGGCCCGTGGTACAGCACTCAACAAGTCCACAGAAACCAAAAGACACTCAGGAAAACCTCCCTGCACTGGCAGCTCTCCCCAGTGCCAATCACAACACTCAGAATTAAATGGGTCAGTGGCAGTAATGTATTTTTATTCCAGGATGAGGCTTGCAAAGGAATTAACATTCCTTCTTCATGCCTGCATGGCTCTGTGCCTTGTGAGCTCAGCAGCTGGGTCACTCCTCAGCAACTTTCATTTTCAGCAGTTTCAGGAGGCAAAACCTCACTCAAGCTCGTCTAAACCCATCACCCACATGTGCCCTTGTGGGCCCCTCACAAGAACAAAGACACTGAGGGGCTAGAGCGTGTCCAGGGAAGGGAACAGAGCTGGGGAATGGTCAGGAGCACCAGGAGCAGCTGAGGGAGCTGGGAAAGGGGCTCAGCCTGGAGAAAAGGAGGCTCAGGGGGGACCTTGTGGCTCTGCACAGCTCCCTGCCAGGAGGGGACAGCCAGGTGGGGGTCGGGCTCTGCTCCCAGGGAACAGGAGGAGAGGGAATGGCCTCAGGCTGTACCAGGGAAAGTTTAGGTTGGATATTGGGAAAATTTCTTCATGGAAAGGGTGGTCAGGCCCTGGCACAGCTGCCCAGGGCAGTGGTGGGGTCACCATCCCTGCAGGGATTTAAAAGCCTTTCATGTGTGGCACTTGAGACATGGGTTAGTGGTGGCCTTGGCAGTGCTGGGGGAATGCCTGGACTCAGTCTCAGAGGGCTTTTCCAGCCTTGATAATTCTGTGATTCCATGTTTAATGCACTGCCCCAGCAGCGTGTGCTCCCCTGCAGGACAGGTTCTGGGGAATGGTGGGAATGGGTGAGTTACCTGCATGATGGCACTGAACTGGGCTTCATTCTCCATCTGCTCCTCTGCCACTCCCCTCTGGACACTGGCCAGCACGCTGGATTTGAAGAAGTACCTCCAGTTGTGGTGCAGCACCCGGAAGAGCAGCTCGAACAGCTCTGCTTTCACATCAGGGGATGAGCGCTGGCAGGAGAGGGGGACAGAGCTCAGAGCAGGCTCCTCTGCTGGGATCACACCCCAAACCCCTGGATCCCACCCCCCAGTGCTCTGCAGCCAAGCATCAAAGCTTGGATCACGATGGGAACACATCACTGACTCTGAGTTGTACCTCCTGCTTTGACCACCTCCCTAATTTCAGCTTCTCTTGAAATCCCCGACAAAATCGTCCACCCACCCTGCTTCCAATCCCACTGACTACTCCCCCACAGGGTGTTTTCCTTCCACACTTGCAAAGTCAAAGCTTCACTGCTGCCACCCCCCAGCAATGCCTTCCCTGCCCTGGGAGCTGCCCTACCTCTGCAATGATGGGATACACCTGCTCCATGCACAGTGAGATCACACTGGGCAGGAAGGGTTTGAACACCTGGCCTGGCTCCTGCACCACCACCTGCAGGATCTTCAGGAACTTCTCCACCACCCGGCAGCCGGTGCTGCCCTCGTGAAGGATGCTTTCTGCCAGCTGCTCCCTGGGACAAAAACAGCCATTAGGAACATTCTCAGAGATCCAAAGGCTCACATGGTTTACTGGAAAATAGGTGATGCCTCTAAAATGCTCAATTAATACTGCCCAAGTACATGAAGCCACAGAAGGGAGGGAGGTTGTGACTGAGGGTTGACAGACCCTTCTCCCCAACAAAAGATGAGTGAGGTGACACTCTCAGACCTTGGGCAGGAGCTAAGAGGGAATGTGAGAGTCCAGTTCAACACCCCACACAGCCAGAAAGTCTGTGGGAGAGCTGGAATTGCACAGTGACAGGTATGACTGATGAGCATGCACTGGATCTCTCCAGACTTGGAAGTGTTTTCCTCAGATTCAGCCCTGGGATGTGACAAAAGGCTGGAAACAGGCTACTTTAGGGACAGAGACCAAGTGGCTGAGCAGCTCCTAAGATAAACCATCCTGAGGGGTAAGAAGGAAGTGACCAGTGTTGGGCAGTACCTGGTGAACATGTTCAGGAAGGTCTGTATGATCTGCTCAGTGAAAGGCACTCCCATCTGCACCCTCAGGCTTTGGAACAGGGTGAGGAAGAAGCTCAGCATCTCATCTGTCACATCTAAGAGAAGAGAAAAGCAAAAAGAACATGTTAAGAAAGCATCCAAGTGCATCAGTAAGTCTTTTATGTTTAAGTCTGAAGTTTGCTCCTCCTGTTCAGGGAACCCCATTTACTCTTGGGAATTTACCAACAGGGTTGTCTGAGAAACTGAAAGCATCAGCTGGCTCCTACAGGGCTTCAAAATTGTTCATCCCCTTCCAAAACCTGCCAGGGATGACAAGCACAGGCAGCACCCAACCCCTCAGAACAACCACAACCCTGCCAGCAAGGCCTCAGTGTGCTCAGAGTGCTGGGAGAAAGCTCAGGGGCAGCTCCAGGCCCATCTCCAGTTCTCATTGCTCATACAGGGTTAACAGGAAACACCAGGAAATCCAAAACATCCACACAGGCTCAGGGTGGAGGAGACAGAATCCAGCTTGGTTTTTTGGCAGGAACTGAGAAGACCCTTTTATCTTCAGAAGTGAGCCCGTGGTGATGCAGTGAGCTGATCAGCACCCAGCTGATCCTCCATCCATCCCAGTAAAGACTGGATAACCAAGCTGGAGCTGCCCAACTCCTCCCTCATCACACAGCCTTTGATAGCCAATAAATTGCAATTGATGAGGCTGCCACCCTGTTCTGAAGACAAAAGCTCCCTGGAGTCACAGCACCTTTGCTGCTGCCTTGGATCCTCTGCATTTCACTGCTTTTGTCTCCCCTTAACCCCCCTCATTGAGAAAATCCCACCCAGCTCCAAGTGGAACAGGAGGAAGCACCCTGATGTGACACAAAATGCAAGCTGCTGGCCAGAAGCCTGCCAAGTGACAGTCCTGGTTCCATCTCAGGGAAAGAAATCCCCAAATCTCACATCATTTGACCCAATCTGATAACAACTATTCCTCTTAGTCTTCAAGCTTCTGCAAAGAATGTAAGTGGCAAATACAGCCAGAGAGAGTATTTTAAAACTTTTTTTTGTGTGTGTGTGTGTGCTCAGGACCAGCTCCTCTTTGAAACTGTGACAATCCTGCCTGGATCCTGGCTGGCAGGGATGTCCCTTCCCTGCTGTGCTTCAGCCCAGCTCTCCCAGCACACCCAGGCACAGCAAACCCACACACTCCACACCCACACCACAACCCTGTGCTGCTGCTCTGGGTGTTACCAGGAGCTCAGAAAGCTACTCACAGCATGACCCCTGGCCTGAGGTTATACCTGACTGATGAATGAAAGCTGGGAAGAGGGCTAGTGAGACCTGCACGGATTCTTGCAGAGACTGATAACAGATCTGCCGGGACTTGGTGGATTCTCCAGAGACACTTTCTACAATATCTTCCAGAACGCTCAGTGTCTGGTGGATGATCACTTTGGCTGCAAAAAAAAAAGAAGGAGTATTGCTTCTTGCATATGCCAGAATTGCTCACAGGTAAGAGGAAGAGAAATTGGACTCACACACAGAGTAATTAAAACAACTGATGTGTGACACTGCAGATTTCTCAATGATTTCTAAAGTGATCCTCAATGAAAAAAACCCAAACATCACCTGAAACCAGGCCCAAAGCATATACAGCAGTTTCTCTGCACCCCTGCCAGCAGTTTCCTTGCATTCCTCCTATATAAACAAACCCTCTCCAGTACTTCCCAAGTCTGGAAGAAATTCTTATTTTCCTGCTTCACTTTTTACAACCACGACCTTCGTTAATGCTGCTTCCAGCCAGTATTTCCAACACTACACCAAGAGGCTGTTCAGTATTCCCAATGCAATCCTTGCTATTTAAATGTTTATCCCAACCCTGATCCCACTTTCCTAAGGAAGACAGCACTTTAATGGAAGAGTTTACAGGCGACCTGGGGTGAGAGTGCCCTGAACAGAGCAGAAAAGCCTCCAAAAACAGAAAGAAAACCCAACCTGCTCCTTTCCCGCCCTCCCCGTATGCGAAACAGTTTCTCAGCCAAAATAATTACTGGCAAATCAGCTTAATGACACTCCCCAGTGCAGCAGGAGCAAGCAGGACACTGGTACTTACTGTCCTCCAGCTGCACCTTCCTCTGGGGCAGGCTGGCCGTGGCCTTGAGCTGGCGGTAGTCCCTGGTGAGGGCGGACACGAGGCTGGCGTGGTTGGTGGAGCGCACGGCCCACTGCTGCTCGCTCTCGGGCAGGTTGGGCCAGGGCAGCAGCAGCACGTTGGACAGAGCCCTGCACACCAGCACCTGGGCCTGGGAGGGACAGGAATCACAGCCACAGAATGGTTTGGGTGGGAAGAGTCATGGAATGGCTTGGGTGGGAAGGCAGGTTAAGGCTCATCGCGTTCCATCCCTGCACTGTGCATCTCCGATGTGCGGGAGGCTCTGGGTGAGCTCTGCAGAGCTGCTTGGGCACTGAGGATGGATTGCAGCTCCCAAAACACCCACACAGGAGGATATAAACCCTGAGCTCCTGGTACCCACAATGAGATGTGGGAGCAGAAAGCCACCTACAAGAGCCCAGACAGCACCAGGGTTGGACTGACAGCAAAACCATTGAGTCACGGAATGGTTTGGGTTGAAGGGACCTTAAAGGTCACAAACTTCCAACCCCCTGCCATAGGCAGGGACACCTTCCACCAGACCAGGCTGCTCCAAGTCCAGCCTGGCCTTGGACACTTCTAGGGATGGGGCAGCCACAACTTCTCTGGGCACCATTAATCAAACAGACAAAGTTTTAACTTTTTTTCCAAGTTAATTTTTGCTACAGCTCAAGCCTGAAGTGACATTTTATGGTTGTCCAAGACACCAGTGGTGCTCACTGTTCAACAGCACAACACGAGCCCAAGTGAAAACTACCAGCTCTGCAAAGAGAGAGAGAAGGAACGCTCCAGGACTTAAGGCCTGGAAGCAGCTCCCAGCTCTGTCAGCCCTTCCCTGCAGCAGTAAATCTCTGGTGTTTATAAAAACAAAGATGATTTTACTTTCATTACTCCTTGTCTGATTTACATGCTGAGCTTCTGCACTTGTGCAGCACTTTATGCTTCCTTGCCAGCACACAACACAACCATATCCCAGCACTGTGGCTTTTCGGTGCTATAAATGGAATATATTTGTATTATTTACATTGCTTCTGCAATATAAATTCTCGAGTTTCACAAAAAACTCTTTGTGTAGGTCAGAATCAACGTGGCTGTACTGCAAAGATGATGCAGAATTGGGGATGGTGTCAACAAACGAGAAAAGAATCAGATCTAAGAGGTGCAATTGTGTTTTTCCTTGTGCTCTTCCTTGAAATAGATCATTAATTACATACAACATCACTGTGATTTGTGGATATCCACAATATAGAGATGATTGCTGCCCTCTACTTGATTTTTACGGTTATCCCTCACCACCTGAGGCACATCTCCCCAAGGACACCTGATTCCCATGTGAGACAGCTCTGGGCCAACTGACCTTGTCAGGGAGGCGCTGGGCAGAGGTGTCAGTGATCCTGTTGAACACCTTCTGCACGGCTGGGATGCTGATCAGGAACACCGGGCGCACCGTGGTGGCCAGGGACACCAGCAGGTGGCACGCAGAGAGCAGCAGCTTCTCCTGCACCTGAGGGAGACAGGGGTGGTCAGGCTGCCCAGTCCCACCAGCACACACAGCCAGGGTCAGCCCACTGAGCTGCCAGGACCTGGGGGGTGCAGCCAGGGGGGCCGGGCTCTGCTCCCAGGGAAAAGGGACAGGATGAGAGGAAACGGCCTCAAGCTGCGTCAGGGAAAGTTTAGATTGGATTTTGGAAAAAGTTCTTCATGGAAAGGGTGGTCAGGCATAGGGTGCCCAAGGCAGTGGTGGAGTCCCCATCCCTGCAGGGATTTAAGACCTGTGTGGATGTGGCATTTGGGCACATGGGTCAGTGGTGGCCTTGGCAGTATTGGAGGAATGGTTGGACTTGATCTTCGAGAGCTTTTCCTAAACAATTCTAAGATTTATCTGTCAACCAGAGCATAGCTGAGTTCCCTTAATACCATGGGGGGGAGAGAGAGAGACTTCCCTGCTTTCAAGCCATAAAATTATTAGACTGAGTTTGAAAGTTGCTTGTATTAGTGTGCACACACCTGACCCCCAGTGCTGTTAGGACACTTCCCGTGGCTCTAGGACACAGCCTCAGCTCCCAGTCCACCCCAGCTGAGCTGAGAGCAGCCCCCAGCCCCCAGGGGTGCCAGGGGTCAGTACCTTGGAGCTGATGAGGGGGGTGATGGCCTCCAGTGCTGTGGACACCAGGGAGATGAACTGCTCGGGGTTCTGCCGGTGCACCTCGCTGTAGAACTGGGCCAGCCAGTGAGCGTAGGCCTGCAGGGCTGCCAGGGACTGGGCGTGGCTGGGGACAGCAGGGGACACAGTGAGCACCGTGATGGGACACAGGAGCGGTGTTTCAGGCAAATCTGGCAGCAGGGTTTGTAAAAAATCCTTACTGCTTTTTTGGTTTTGGTTCTGGACCCACCAAGGCCAAGGTTCGAATTGATAAAGCCAAGTTATCACCAACTTGACGGTAACCACACTGCACAATCTCACTTTTATCAGGGGAAGGTTGAGCCAGGATGTTTCAGAGAGGTGTCCCCCAAAACTGTAACAGTGTTACTTTCTCAGGAAAGCATTAGAAAACGGATCACAGGTTTCTTTAGGGACCTGAAAAGGGTGAACTCTTGCTGACAGATCATGGGAAACACCTCCCCAGTTATTGTAAACCAGAAAAGAGACCATTACAGCAACACCACCTGCACAAATTTCAGTGCCATTAACTTGGGACTAATAGGAGAAATCCCATTAGTTATACAATGATATGGTGAAATCTAGAGGGGGTCTTCAAAGAGCTGCTGAAGGTGCAGTTACAAACCAGGACAAGTGTTCAAACCTTAAATTCTGCTCACAGAATTCCAGCTGGCAGGGAACAGGTTTGTGTGCACAGCCTCAGCAAGGGAGGGTCCCTAAAAGTCTGTCACAGAGGTGATCTGTGACCAGCAGCAGCAAGATTTCACACTGAATGTCAGTGCCTGGATGGCAGGCAGTTGTTTGTCCCAGAAATGGCTTGCACAGCTGCAAGGCTTATGTTTGTCTTGGAAGACAAGGATTTGAAACCCTCAACTGGGAAAACCTCTTTTACCTGAGCCACAGATCTGACTTTGGCAGCAAAATATCCATCAACTGGATTTATATATAAACTACACACTACACAGTGGATCCATTTCTTTAAAATATCGCTGTTGTAACACTTATTTCCTCATTAATTATTCTGCTTTTACAGCCACCAGCACAGGGCACAATCCCAGTTTGCTCTCAGAGCTGATTTAAGGGGCATTTTTCCTTCTCAGCACAAACATGTTTTCCTTTAAACGACTTGGGTACTTCCATGAAGAGGAAAGACTGGTCCAAAATGCTGGCAGCAGCCTTGACTTTCATCAGCTGAAAAAGGTGCTTTCCAGGGGAGCTGCCAACAGCTGGAGAGGCTGTTTAGCAAAGTATCTGCCAAGGAGGGGTCTGAGCAGCAGATGCAGGAGATGCAAACCCTTCCCAGCCCGTGAGTGCCCAGTTTGGGTGCAGCCCACACTCACACATCGATGAGGTCAGGTTTCAGCACGGAGGGAACGGCAGTTTCGATGTTGTACAGTTTGATTTGGGATCCATACAACGTCACTTTTACCAACCTGGAGGTGCAAACACACAGGGATTGTACAAATCTGCTCCAGCACCTGATCTAGTGCAGCTTTTCCCCAGTCTGGGTTGATATTTAGCTAATACACAAATGAGATTTTGACCATTTAGCTTAAAATAATTCAGAGCCTACTGCACTGTTTGGGGTAAAACAGAACAAGTCAGATGTTCCTGCACAGAAATGAAAACACAAAACCTGTGTAAAGGCCTGAAATTCAGCCATTTGTAACTATGTGCTAATTAAGTATCTTGGAGAGAAGAATAAAATGTCTGGCCCTTTAGCTTTCACAGGTCTTTTCATTTAAGAGAAGAGCCATGGAATCATCAAGGTTGGAAAACATCTTGAAGATCACGAAGTCCAACCATCAAAGGAGGTTCTAGTGATTTATTTTTGAAAGATACAATTCTAATCAAACTCCATGTGTTATTTCATTGCCTCACAAATGCAGATGCTGGAACACAAGTCCCTCAATGTTTTCAAGTGACTGAGTTTGCCCCATTCCAGCCCCTGCCATGGGCAGGGACACCTTCCACTAGCCCAGGTTGCTCCAAGTGCCATTCAACTTGGCCCTGGACACTTCCAGGGATCCAGGGGCAGCCACAGCTTCTCTGGGCACCCTGTGCCAGGGCCTCCCCTCCCTCCCACCCTCCCTGGGAACAATTCCTTCCCAATATCCCATCTCTCCCTGCTCTCTGGCAACAGGAAGCCATTCCCCTCATCCTGGCATTCCAGGCCCTTGTAAGTGGTCTCTCTCCAGCTTTCCTGATGGGTCCTTCACTGGAAGGGGTAACCAGGTCACCCCTGAGCTGTTTCTTTTCCAGGCTGAAACAATCCCAATTCTCTCAGCCTGGCTCCAGAGCAGAGGGGCTCCAGCCCTCGGAGCAGCACTGTGGCCTCCCCTGGGCTCTCTCCAGCAGCTCCACATCCTTCCTGTGCTGGACCCCAGGACTGGAGGCAGCTCTGCAGGTGGGGTCTCCCCCGAGCAGAGGGCCAGAACCCCAGCCCCTGCCGCCCACACCGGGGGGCTCAGCCCAGCACACACCCTTGGCTTTCCAATCCACATTCTGGCCATCCAGTTCCTTACAGCTCCATCTCCTCAGGCCCAGGGGAGGCAGACAGAAGCCCCGTGTGTCCCCGTGCCCGCACCCACCTCTCCACCACGGTGAGCGCGTCGCTGAAGCGCGCGGCGAACACGTCCCCGGTGAAGTACTCGGCCAGGCGGCCCACGGCCTGCAGCAGCGAGCTCAGGTCCCTCAGGGAGCAGTGCAGCCTCCTGCAGTCGTTCTCAGCTGTGATGTTCAGCCTGTGCCCTGCAGTGACACCACAGCCCCTTAGCAACACGGCCACAATCAAGTCCTTCTCTAATAGCTGCCCCCAGAGCTGGGAACTCCTGCTCTGGCAAGGGGAAAGCCCCACAACTCTGTGATTAATGGGCAACCTGGTGACAAAGTGACGGGAAATGCAAAGTTTATTCTAATCACAATGACAAGAATTCTTCTGAAACTAGCTCGGCACTGGGTCACAGGTCAGATGGCAGCACTGGCCAAGGCACTGCAGCACTCAAGCTCAGCTCTTCTGACAACACTTCAAAGGCTGATAAAGATGTCAACGACTATTTCAGCCTTTTACACCTTTATTTCCTTCTGTATGCTGTTAATGCCTACAAGCAGGAGCCTTTCTGTTTTCTGCTGCCATCAGGAGCATTCCCAGCTCTGGAGAAGGTAGTTTTCCACATGGAGAAGGTGGTTTTCCACACTCCCTCTGCTGGCTACAATTCCAGTGATCCAGCAGCAGATTTGGGACAGAGAATTTGTGACTTCACTTCCAATGTGAGGTGTGTTGTGCACTTCCATGTTTCTCAGGTACAAGAAACAATTTGCTAATGAGATTTGCCAGCCCCACACAATCCTCCTGCTGCTCAGGTGTGGAACCTGGGCTCAGACATTCCAGAGCTTCTACTAAAAAAGCAAATATGTTCTGCAACACCACCTTTCGAAGAAAATTAGATTTTCTTTCCACTGACTGTATTTAATCTCAGATCAAGCTTTCAGCAACAACCTCTCCATTTGGTGCCATCAATACAAACACGTGATGCTGTGCCACATGCTCTGGAATGAGCAGGGAACTTGGATCAGAGGCTCACTCCTGTCCCTTCCAACCCCACCCATTCTGGGATTCTGTGCCACCACCCAGGGCTCAATCCAGAGCTGCATTCCAGCTGCTGCTGCTGATCCAGCCCCCAGGACAGCTTCTAACACAGGCTGGTGCCACAGAGTAAACCCCTACACATTGCTTATCCTTGGGCCAAAATGATCCTAAAACTGGGGATATTTTTTCCAGAACTGGCTATACAATAGTCACCATTCTGCCATGTCCAGCAGTACTGGAGATGTGACAGACTGCTTTCCTGGTCACATCAGGGAATTTCAATATTACCTTAAGCTACAACCTCCCCTCAGGCAGATCTCACTACTGCTGCTTCTCTTGTTTCTCAGGAAGGAGCTGTAGTAGTTGGTGCTGCACACCTGCTCTTAACACCTCTGGTATCTTCATTTCAAACACCAGAAGAAGGGCAGAACCAAGCCAATAAGAATAAATCATATTATGAGATTTCTGTCTGCTGCTGGAGTTTAAGTACCAAGCCATGAGACACTACACAGGTTCTGATCAACTGAATATAGAAAAAAACACCAAAGCAGGTCTAGAGTGGTTTTGCAGTGATGAAAGAGGGAGGAGCACAGTGTTAGAGGGTGGTTATTACCTGTTCCTGAGGTGACCACGAACTGCTGGAGCCCCAGATACACTTCCAGGTTATCCTGCAGAACGGGAAACTGGAAGAGAGAAGAAGTGATTGTGATCCTGGGGCTTAGCAGACAGTAACACCCAATGACTGATTGCTCTGCCAGAGCAGAGTGCTCTCATTTCTCCCCAGTGCCTTCAGACAGACATTTGGAGGAAGGGCAGGATGGGCTCCGGGCTGATCCAGCACCCCACAACTTCCCAGGTCCTGACAGCTGTCAGGAAAACAAAGATCACTCCTCTGAAGGCACTTCCCTGTGGCAGCTCTCCTTTGTCTCTAACCCCAGCAATCAGCCTGACAAGATAATGGTCTGATAGTGGAAGTGAGGGCACAGCACGTCAGCACCAGGAATACACAGCTGGAGGCACAACCCAGGCCAAGGAGCAGAGGAGTGGCAGAGTCTGAAGTGTGGGAGGTCTGTGCTCACCCACCTCACCTGCAAGTATCACCTTCTCAAAAGGTGATACTTAAAAATACCCCAAAATATTATGCAACCAGAAAGTTGAGTTCAGTGCCTCTACCAGGGTACAGAAGGGAAGCAGTGCAGCACTCTGCCAGCAAGCTGTAGGCTGCAGCAGTGAAATTCCACGGGGAAAACAGCCAAAGGAATAAACACACAGTCCTCATGCATGCTGGTGTGGGAGCAGAGTGTCAGCCCAGCTCCATCACTCAGCAGTGACAGCAAACATGCCAGGTCCTGCTCGTACTTCAGCTGAAGAATCTTTCTCAACCCTTTCAGCCTGGCAGAGCTCTATTTAATTTCTGTTGGGGAAAATGGTTGAAATTGGTGGTTGGTTTTATGGAAGTTGTCTCATCCATCAGCAGAAGGAGCTGCAGCCTTTCCTTGCCCAGCATGGGATGGAGTAATAGCAGCTGCTGTCCACTGCTTTAATTATTTGCCACTGCTAAAGCCTCTAAACTAACCACTGCACCCACCAGCCCTGGAGCCATGGGTAAAAGCACTGGGAACTGCTTGAGAGCCTCCCACATTCCCCAGTCCAAGAGAAGGAGCAATGCAGGGCTCAGGAAAGCACTCCCTACCCAGCTACCAACATGCTGTGCCTAATTAACAGTGGAGTGTCTTTGCATAACTGCCTGAGGGGAGTTTAAAAAACCACAGAGCCTTCCTCATGTGAATGTGTTACTCCAAGGAAGCCACATGCTCTGCTCCATCTGATCCATCTGCTCCCTGAAACACCGGCTCCTCCTCGGTGCCTCGCGCTGACTCACGCCAAGGCTGCACAGCAGCCTCTGCTTTTGTTCCCTCCTTCTAGTGACAGGCTTCTCCTGCTTCCCTGCTTAAAGGAAAACTGCAATTGCAAAGGCACTTCAGGTCAGGCATCTTCTGCCTCTGCAGCAGCCCAGTTTTCTCTTCTTGGGAATACAGTTCAGAGGTCGAGGTGTGCAGTGCTCCCAGCAGGATTAATGCGCTTACTGAGATCCCACTGCTGTTATTTCCCTTTCTCCTCACCCAACAAAACCCTACCTAGACTCCTAGACTGCTCTGAATTCTGGGCCACACTTCCATCCTCAAGATCTCCTCCTCAAAATTGTTAGGATGCTAGAAACCCAGACAACTTTTACACCACCAAAGGTAGTGACAGCAGCTGAAGAGAAGCACTTATGCAGATCACATCTGCTTCCCAATAGTCCAAGGTCTCTCTCCAGCATTTTTATCTAGCCTTTAACTAAAATAAAGATTCATCCCCTAATAATGGCACTTATCTGCCCAATTCACAACCCTGCCTCCGACATAAAGGCCAAGATAAACAGCCCAGAGGGATTGCTGCCAAATGTTTACACTTTGAGAGGTGGGAATTTCTAAAGAGTGTCCACCAAGCTGGACACCAAAGCACTCTCTTCAAAACACACCAAGAAATGCAACAAAGCCAAAGAAACAATTTTCTCTCTTCAATTTCTAATCTCCCCTTGCCAAGTTTTGCATCCAACCCCAAATTTCCCCTATTTTTTTTTCCCCCCCCCAAAAAAAATCTACAGCAGTTGGTGCCCATTCCACGTGGCACTTTGGGCCTGGGGCAGGACTTACGAGTGTGGAGAAGGCGTGAGTTGGCAGGAGCTCCATGACTTTGGCCACCACTTCCAAGCTCTGGCGCAAGTACCGCTGCCACTCCGTCTGCTGCTGCAAACAAAAGGGACACTGGGTTGAGCACAGCCCTTCCCAGGGGAACACAGAGCTTTTGGGACACTGGGAAGGGAGGGACAGGAGGGAGAAACCCCCCCAAGACAGCACCTTAGAGAAATGTGACTTGCACACTCAAACTTATTTTCATATAGAATTCATTCTGTTTTCATACAGAATTGATAAAACCGAGGGAACAGTGCAGATGAAGGGAGGGGAAAGAGTGACAATAACTTGATAGGTGAATTAAACAATTATTTTAACAGTAAAAGACTCTTCCCATGCTCAGCTACACAGGTGACTGAGAAAGAAGCTGCCTGTTAACCATCATAGCCCAAACCTGCCAGTAATATGAGAAGGTAAAGATGGAATGAGAAACACACACAGCAACATAAGCAACAGAATCAATAACACAGTGTCCTGACTTAATTTTCTCCTTAAATAATGAACTAAAACCCTTTTCAAGTTTCATACCAAAAGCTTAAAGTCTTGCAAGTATCATCATTTGCCACCCTGTTCCAGAAGCATAAGGACAACTTCATCAGGACTACTCCTGATAATTTATACCCTTATTTGTGACATTATTATCACCACGGAAAGGCATCCAAACACTGACATGGTCTTTACAGGAGTATGACAGTGAATTATCCAGATGACGCAAGTGTCAAATGAATCAAGAAAACAATTTATTTTGCTTATGAAATGGTGCTGCTATCAAGCTCAGAAGCTGTGATGTGACCAGCCCTCAACAGCCCAGAATTTAAAAATCTGTCTGATCCCATTCGTGATGGAATTCCCTCTGCTCCTTCACCTACCCTCTGGTGACAGCTGATCTGCCCTTCCAGGACTCTGGCCCCACCCATTTTGGCCACCTACTCCACTTTGACATTTATCAGCTTCAAGGTGATTTTTATCAATACCAACTTAGGAGAAATAAGCTTAAACATAAGAACCAACACGACACAGCTTCAAGCTTTTGCTTCAGAGATATTTTAGCATTTAAATTCCCAAATGACCAGCAAATTAATTCCAAACAAATTAAACACTTTAAATTCCAAAGGTGTCTACACATGGGCATCTAGTACGTCTGACAATCAGAACATAAGGATCTAAACTTTTATCCCAATAAGAACCAAGTTAAACCCAAAGGTTACATCTTCAGTGTGACTTTTTGTGAAAAGCATCTGAAGCTGTTTTACAGCTCAAACCCCACAACAGAAGGGAGGGGAGGAGCAGCTGTTTGGCCCATACTCCCAAGTACAAGCTCTGGAAAAGCCACTCCAGGTGCCAGCAGCGCAAGGGTTCCCATGTGGCCCTGTCCTGTCCAGCTCTGCTCCTTACATCATCATCCAGGGTCTCGTCATCCAGCTCCTCCAGCTGTGCCTGGTTATACCTGAACTGGATCCGGTTCAACACCTCTGTCAGCAACAGAACCAAGGCATCTTCGTACCTGCAGCCACCAGGGAGACACACAAAGAGTTGGGTAAAACCCTTCCAGCAAAGGAAATCTAACACAGAACAGTTGCACCAAGCAGCTCCTGAGATTCAAGGTATCAGCTCCTTTCAGGTCACAAGGTACCTGTAAGCAAACGGCCTTGGCAATACCCAATATTCCTCTGCCTGTGGAAGAGAAAGGGAGGATTGTCAGCAATAGAAACAGCCCCAGAGTTCAAAACAGGAAAAGCAGGAGCAGCCTGCCAGAAACAACACCAGGTGTCCATGAACAGGAGGCACCAAGAGCCTCTTGCAGCCAGGGCTGTCCTCAGCAGCCTCTGCTCTGGGCACTGAACAAGGAACAGGGGAACTGGGGCAGTTGTTGCTGCCTCAGCTGGGACCTTGAGCCTGTCTGTGCTGCTGTCTCCTTCCCCACACTGAAATTCAGGCACTTCTCCCCTGAAACAATGCCAGCCCCTTTCCTGCTCACACTGTAACACTGAAGGCACTGAAATATCCCTGCACCTCTGGGAGCCAGGGAGCTGGTACAGAGCACAGAGAGCCAACACAAATAATGCCAAGCTGCAAACTCAGCAGAGCACGCAATCACTCCTGGTGCCACAACACCAAACTTCAGGGATTTCAAGGAGGGGTTAGTCTGATTTTTCCTTGGAAAACCTCCTTCTCAAAACAGCTGGGGTCTCATTAAAAAATCCTGGTTTTTTCTAGGGAAAATCAGGTTGGAAAAACAGGCATTAAAAAAGAGTAACAGACGCAGAGCATGACGCAAGCCAAGTGTCAGCTGTGACAGTCAGCTGTGCCACCAGCCAGGCAGCTGCAAGCTCTAGGCAAGGTGGTGTAACCTTGGATTTGGCAACCTTTCCAGTGGTAAAAGTGGCACTGTGTACAAAATGCGAAGTTTCTGAACCACAGAACAGGAAATGTCCTCTGTGCCCCTGTGGTGTAACCACTCCCAGACTGCCCAGCTCAGAGTTCCCACGGCTCAGGGTGTGCAGGGACGTGGAGATGTCACAGCTGTCACAGAGGACAGGCAGCTGTGACAAACAGCATAGCCCCAACCACTCACAAGCTTTATTTATGATTTTGTAGTCTGACAGACCCAGAGACAGCTTCTTGTTACAATTTTCTCCATCACAAGCTGTGTGGCACCAAGACAACACGCATGACACGCATGTTAGTCAGGTACAGGAGCAAATCATGAAGTTCCAACCCAAAAATCTACTTCTTGAGAAATTCAAACCCCACAGTTCCCATGCTGAAAGAAGGAGTAGTTCTGCTCTACAGTAGTTCCACTTTTCCTTGTGGTTATGATGCCAGGCTAGCTTTTAAAAACCAACTGCTGCTATTCAGGGTGCTCAAGGGAAAGAATCTTCCTTCTGCACTCAGCAGAACTAAACATGGCACAAACCATGGTGCTTTCAAACCTCAAAAACCCAAACAACTCGCCAGGATATTCACCAGACTTTCAAAGTGGCAGCAAAGAGACTCTTCTCAAACAAAACTCACCCCTTTCAGGGTCAGCATCTGCCAAGGAAGAGCTGCCAACCACTGTTGTAAATACACACAGTAGTAAGCAAGTGAAACTTTTGACTTCCAGTCTCATCTGTATTTCTCAGAAACACATCCCCTATTTAAAGAGGAAATTTTAAATCCTAATTAAATAAAATTTGTTTCCTAATTCATTAATTAGTTGTATGAGCTGTGTGAACACTAAGTAAGCAACTTGTGTTGTAGTTTCCTCCTCTAATTTGTGCTAAAATGTGCTCCAGTTCTATTTTAGACTACAAAGCTTCCTTCCTCTGCCTGCAAGGTTCACACACAACATATGTAAGTGACAGTTTGTCTACCCAAACCTGCTCAGCCTGAATTCTTGTGAATGAGTGTGAAACACTGAGGTTTATGCTTTTTATACTTCATGATTTTAGAAAACAGAAAGGACTCAACCACACAGGAAGCTGCTGTAAGTAGCAGCTTATTTCTCACAGCTCTTCCATGGTGACCACAAAGTCTCTTTGCTGCTGTAGGAAAAAATTCTTCCCTGGCAGGGTGGGCAGGCCCTGGCACAGGGTGCCCAGAGAAGCTGTGGCTGCCCCTGGATCCCTGGAAGTGTCCAAGGCCAGGCTGGACAGGGTTTGGAGCAACCTGGGATGGTGGAAGGTGTCCCTGCCCATGGCAGGGGTGGGATGAGCTGAGTTTTAAGGTCCCTGCACCCCCACCCATCCCATGACTCCAGGCTGTCCCATGCTGGCAGCCCTCCAGCCCTCACCTGTTGAGCACTGCTTCTTTGTCTGCCAGGCGACTTTTGATTTTGCTGGTCAGATAGTCCAAGAAGAGTGTCCAGATGTCCAAGCAAGAAAAGTAACCTTCATGTGTAGGCTGAAAGACACCAAGACTTCCCAATGAGTACTGCAAACTATGGCAAGATGGATTTCACACAATGAAAACAGGAGTTAACTTCAACTTCAATCCATGGGAAGAGCCTCTTGCTTTACTGAAACAGTTCTGGGATATCATTGGAGAGATTCAGAGCTGTCAAAGGGTGAACAAGAGCTTTTGTACAAGGGCAGGAACCCAAGAATTACAAGGCTGGTCTCAGCAATAACCCATCTCATGGCTTGCAACACCAGCTTCCAGCATTCCAGTGCCTCAAGGGGCTCCAGGAGAGCTGGAGAGGGACTGGGGACAAGGGATGGAGTGACAGGACGCAGGGAATGGCTCCCACTACCAGAGGGCAGGGATGGATGGGATATTGGGAAGGAATTGTCCCCTGAGAGGGTGGAGGGCCCTGGCACAGGGTGCCCAGAGAAGCTCTGGCTGCCCCTGGATCCCTGCAAGTGTCCAAGGCCAGGCTGGATGGGGCTTGGAGCAGCCTGGGACAGTGGAAGGTGTCCCTGCCCATGGCAGGGGTGGCATTGGATGAGCTTTAAGGTTCTTTCCAACTCAAACCATTTCATGATTCTGTGATATTATAAAGCTGTTTCCTTGTCATTATTCCTGTGTAAATGGGGGTGAGTGGCACTGACAGCTTCCACAGCAAGGTAAAACCAACCTAAAGCCACAGGGCTTGGGGGTTTTTAACACAAAAACTAAAAGCTACAAGAAAGCCACAGACTGAGGACAAAGAACAGCATCCCGAAATAAAAACTAAGCAAGTATGAGAGACTTTTCCACACATTGTCCATTCCAAGGACTAGAAAAAAATTAAAGCAGAAGCAAAGTTAAACATCAGACAAGTTGTTGCAGGGTAACCACCTCTGACCTCTGTCTCCAGCTAAATCCAAGAGCACATTAAGCTATTGTTGTGGTTTGTGTATTGATAAAGGATTTTTGATAATAATATTAGGAGGTTAAATACGATTTATTAAAATTATTTTATAGTTTAGAGGATTTGGGCTATAATGTGTTTAGGTACAGAGCTTAGATGTTTATTTTTTTATGCTCTGTACAAGAATGTTAGAATAGTTTATACAATCAGAGAACAACTTTTTACTTCATAGGTAGAAAGAAAGAAAGAAACTTTTATTTCTCACTATTAAGAGACAGGTAGAGAAATCTAAATGTCTTTGAAACACACATCAGAGATTTTGTTTATAGAAACTTATATAGAGTAAAAAATAGTAAAAAGAATGTTTTTTCATGAGAAAATTTTTTTACAAGCTTACATACAGAAAAACTTATAATATGTTTTTACAACATTAAGCCATTTCCAAGTCCCCAGCACCACTGGGAAGTGCCAGTAAGTTCACAGTAAGACCAGCAAAATGCTCTTTTTTTGGGTTGACTGGGGCAAACAAACTGGTCCTGGAGAACAGAAGAGATTGGGAAAAACAAGGATGTGGGGCTGTACCTGATGAAAAGTGTATTTGAACAACAGGGCCAGGAATTCAACCACAGGGAACTGGGAGTAGGATTCGATCCTTCGTAGGTGGACGCTCACAAAGAGACGGAGGAAATCTGTGAACTTCTCAATGTAGCTGCAAGGGAAAGGAGAATGCACTGAGAAAAAACAGGAAAGGTGCCCCAAGGGAAAGCACTTTCATTGAAATAGTGATAAAAGCCACTCAAAATCTTCTCATTCAAAGCAAAGTTACAATTAACCATCAGTAGAACAATTAAAATACAAAGCCCTGCAACAATTACCTACAGGATGGGCAACCCTTCACTCCATTAACACCTGAAACAGCAGAAAAGACAATCTAGTCAAAAGCAACTTTAATATTCAGATAAATATCAAGTCCAACCAGGCCTGCAAATGAACACAACCCCCTCCAACCTGGAGAAATAATTTGATAGCAAAGGTCATTGTACTGATGGAGACAGGATTAGTGCAATTACCTGTACCCCTGAGGAACTCAGCTGGAAGCAGGAAGTTAATGCAGGAGTCAGCAATAGAGGGATTACATTTACAGGAGGGGGCGGGAGAGCCAGGAGCTGAGAGCTGGAAAGGAAAATTCTTCCTGCAGTGGAGATCAGCCATCCAAGAGTTTCTGAGCTGAGCCCAGGCTTGGGACTGAATTGGGAAATGAAAGAGAAATCTTCCTCCAAAGCATGGGGCTCCTCAGGGAATGTACAAAGTGTAGTTCCCAAAAAGTCTGCCACCAAATCTTCAGGGACTGCAGCAAGAGCACAACCTTAGTGTAGCAGGGAGAGCTCTTGGGGGGAAAATGGCAAAACCCCGGTGGGGTGAGCTTCTGTTGGGGAACACAAACACACCCTGCACAGCATGAGCTTCAGCAGGGTTAAAAATCATCTCCAGATCCATCTGTGCAGCAAGAGTTAAACACTCCATCAGCCACAGGAAGGATGGCAGCACCACACACAGGCAAATTCCAGCCTTCCCTCATGCCCAGAGCTCTGAAAGGCATGAAACTACCTAAAGTTTGTATTTTAAATAAAAGGTTGGGCTCAGCACAGTTTCAGACAGGCATGAGCAGCCTGGTTTTACTCCACTGCCTGCTCTGCACTGCTGCAAACTCTTGGGATTTGGGGGTTTTTCTGGGAATCCCTACTCTTTCTAATAAGAATTCCCTCATGACCAGCAGCACTGCCAGCTGACAGAGCTGCAGCACTGGGGGTTATTGTGAGCCTTCAAAACTACACACTGCTTTGAATATGCAAAAAAGATGAAGTTCCTTCTTTATTTGGCACTGCCTACTTGACAGGAGATCACTGAGCACACCTGAGCACAGATCAAACACTTCAAAATCAAAGCCAGGCTTAAAATTAAAAAAAAAAAAAAAAAGTCCAGACTCAAACACCTCCTTTTAATTTTTATTTTCTAAACAGGCTCTGACCTGAGACCAGTGAAATTCTTCCTTGGCCCCCAGCCCCCTTCTCCAACCACTGAGCCTGGATCCTTACCAGCCACTTCCCATATTTTGGGATCTTCAAAGGCAAATACAAATTAAGCAAAAGGCAATCTAAACTTATTCTTTCCTGGACTAGTCTGGCAGTTCCAAAGTGTTCAGACTGATTTTTAACAGAACAAAAATAACCAGCAGCACAAGAGGAAGGCAAGGAAGGACTCCAGGGTCTGCAGGTTCGGAGCACACCCATCTGCTGAGGGGGTTTCTTCAGTGTCCCCTGTGTTCAGGACTTTGTTAGTCCAAACCAGGATGACACTTCCATGCACTAAATCCAGTTTTGGACACAAAAAGTATAGTTGTGCCCTTAAGTGACAAAAGGAAAATCCTCATGGCCTTTTCCACAGAGAGGTCAAGGAGAAAAGAAAGCTCCAGTCCCCCAGAAGCCAGCTGGACTTTTCCAGTCTCCAGAACATCTTGGTTCCACCCCTATTTCAGACCTCAGCAATGAATAAAGGGGGTCTCTGAACTCCAGACACCAACTGTCCCTGTGGATAGCAGGTCTGAGGAATGTCATGGAATGGAACACCACCTCTGCCCAGGCCAGCACAGCTCCAGACCCTCCACTGAAGGCTGGCCCCAAAGGCTGCTTGATATTGTCCATAAAAGAAAGAACAGTTAAAGAGGGGATTGCTGGTTTCCAAGAGAGCTGTTCTGAAATCCAGAGGGGAACTCCTGGCTCTCTGTGCCTTGCAGGCAAAGGTGTCAGATTCCCACATCTCATTTCTAGGCAGATAGTGACACAAGTCAGAGCTAGCAAAAAAAGAGCAGTAGACCTCCCTGTGAGTCTGGATTTACCACCCTGAAGTTATACCTTTATCTAAGGATACTGAAAAAGAGAATTCTGCAGCAGAAATGTGCAAGTCCTCTCTACAAATGGACCCACAGCTTTTTTCCTAAATTTTTTTTTCTCCTGAGTGGAAATTTATTTCCACTCTTGTGTACCCGTAGAAAGATGCTCAGCACTTTCTCATGGTTACAACCTCTCTGCCACTGTCAGCACCCCTGTGACAAGAGGCAGCACCAAGTCACCACCCTGCCAACACACAGGCTTAGCCACCCAACACAACAGCAAGAGCAGTCTCACTTCATCCCCTACAAGTAGGAATATCTGACATAAGAGAGTGGAGCTGTCCTAGGGAACAAAAGGTGGCAGTAACACCCTGGAAAAAGAATACACAGCTTCCCAAGGTGCTGCTGCTTCCCTGCTGCCTCCAGCCAAGCTTGTGGAGAGCCTTGGAAGTGGAGCCATTCACCACTGAACAGAGCTCCCCAAGCCGTGTTTGGTGCTGTTTAAAAATAAATTTAAAAAGAAAAAATAAAAAAACCGAGAAATGGCCATGGCTCAATGAAGGGTAGGAAGCTTCTGCTGTTTTCTCCCAAGTCATGACTCACAGGATGTGTCCCCACTCTGTGTGCTTTGGGCAGAGTGGCAGATGCTGACCAGAGGGGACACTGCAGTGCCTTTGCCTCACCGAGCCTCTTCTCTGCTCTGTGACAACAGGTTCAGCTCTGGTGCCACCTCAGACCCGCAGTCAAACAGCAACAGGGACAGGGGAGGGAAGGGACAGCAAGGAACACAAACCTGGGCCAGCAGCTCCCTCAGCACTGAGTCCTCACCTGGGCACACCTACCTCAGTAGTCTGGAAAAAATGCCATCAGACACACCGTGCATGACCCCAAAATAAACCCCAGAGTCCTTCAGAGGAAGCACGAGGCCCTGGCACAGCAGCTGAGCTGCTCCTACCTCTCATCCAGCTCCTCGAGCCGGCTCTTCACCGTGTGCGCGTTGTTCTCCTTGGTGATCTTCTGCAGGAGGTAGAAGGTCTGCTGGAACATGCGGAGCAGGTACTCCTCAAACTCCATAGGCACACAGTTCTTGGACATGAGCTCGTTGATGCAGGCCATGGCCAGCACGCCCAGCCTGCCCCGCTCCTGGCCCAGCACCGAGTTGTGGCTGCTGCCGTTGACCGAGGACATTTTGCGGGCGCGCGTGTCGCAGCCGAAGCGCGCAAAGTGGAAGATGGTGGTGAGCAGGGAGGGGGTGATGCTCGTGGACAAAGGGATCCAGCTGAAGAGGTGTGCCAGGCACTCCAGTGCCAGGGAGCAGATGTATTCACTGTCTGTGTCCAGGATGGGGATGGGCTGGTTCAGCAGTTTGGCCGCGCTGGGGCTCTGCAAGAGGCTGCTCAAGAGGTCACCTGGGGGAGAGAGCGGTGTCAGGCAGGGCAACAACCCCCAGCTGCCCAGCCCACTGCAGGGCCAGGAGCTGGGCTCTGATCTGATCATCCTTGTGGATCCCTTCCAACTCAGAACATACTGTGGGTTATTTCCCTGAGAGGAACTGGTGACTTCTGTACTCAGGAATTAGCCTCACACCACCCTTCTGGCCTTACCAGGCAGGGCTCTCATGGTATTTCAGGAAATACAATGCCACGGGGTGTATTTTAGGGATTTATTATAAAATTGTATCCCCCCACAAGGCTGAGCATCCTTGATGTAAGTTTGGCACACCCCTGTTACACTGAATATCACAGAGGCTTCTGCTGGCCTGTGACACTTCTGGTGATGTTCCCATTCACACCAAAAAGCTCACTCGGGGCAGCACCTCTTCCCAGGGACCAAATGCCATGGCAAGCACAGATCACATCCCCCAGCCTCTCATCCACATGACAAAGGCTTCCCAAGAAAGGTGGAGTCTGAAAAATTTGACACAGCCTCAGGATTTATCTTCCATGACTTTCTCCAGCCTCCAGCTGAAGCCATAGAAAGTTAATATTTGCAATATCCTGTGACAGAGTTCCACAGCTTCACCATGAAGCTGCTTTGTTTGGGGTATGCCAGCTGCTAGTTTCACTTTCTACCCAAACAGGGAAAGGAAATAATCCCTGCTTTCACTTTCTTTGTGTCAGTAGGCTTCTAACACAGCTCCTGCAGTTTCTTTGACAGAAGGAAGGTTTTATTTCTGTTGTTACTTACAGGGAAGCCACTCAAATCCTTCCATCACCTTTAGTGCCCTTCTACAAAGCCTTCACTGCTCCTCTGCACCTGCTGATACTGAAAGAGCAGAACTGCAGCCACCACTCAAGGTGCAGACGAGCCTTAGTTCCACAGAGCAGAGAATTATTCCTGACTGCTGCTGCTGTGAATTCTCTGTACAATGATGTGGAGAAGCTCTAAAGTTAATCCTGCCTAGTCCAGGGTGAACTCCTCCCTCACAGCAAGAGGGGACCACATGCACTCACCTTTCATCTCCCACCTCTAACCAAGCCACCAACAACCCAGAGACCCCCTTATCCTTGATGGCCTTTGCTTCCTCAAATGCTTTTGGAATCCAAGGGCCAGCCCCAGCCAGGCTGCCTTCTCCAGATGCTGCCCACCATCTCCAGGCCTCCACCTGCCGCAAAAGTATTCACTCTCCCCAGGCTGTTCAATACACTTCTCTTCCTTGACTACCTCTTCATCTTTAATAACCTCTTCATCTTTAAAAATTCTGCGCTACAGAATCTGAAGTTCTTAGAGAATCTGAGTGATTTTTTTATGGAAGTGAAACATCCTGACACACCAGCAGTGCCAAAATAACAGCTATGATTTACTGAGCTACTTCCAATGTACACAAGAGCCTGAGTGATGAACACATCCCTCCTTTGCTTTTCACCAAGATTGATGTCTTACATCATTAAATTCATAATTCCCTGCCAAGCCTTACCATTGCGTCTTTCTCCTGCACTCCAGAAACGGAAGGCATCACGTGGCTATGGCTGAGCAAGACAATCCTGCCCTTCAATCTTAGCACTGAACCCCCCTGTGGGGACATTCACACCTGGACACACCTGTACAGCTCATACTGTGCTTTTACAGACCCCCTGAAGCTCAGCAAGGCCGAGTGCACCAGGGCTGGGGCAATCCCAAGCACAAATCCAGGCTGGGCAGGGAATAGACTGAGAGCAGCCCTGGGGGAAGGATTTGGGGTGTTGGAGGATGAGAGCTGGACATGCCCTGGCTGTGAGCAGCCAGAAACCCCCCTGTGCTGAGCTGAGCCCTGGTATGGGCAGCAGGAGGGGGGGATTCTGCCCCCTCAGGTGAGACCCCACCTGCAGAGCTGCCTCCAGCCCTGGGGCCCAGCACAGGAAGGCGCTGGAGCTGCTGGAGAGAGTCCAGGGGAGGCCACAGAGGTTCCCCAAGGGCTGGAGCCCCTCTGCTCTGGAGCCAGGCTGGGACAGCTGGGGGTGTTCACCTGGAGAAGAGAAGGCTCCAGGGAGACCTCAGAGCCCCTGCCAGGGCCTAAAGGGGCTCCAGGAGAGCTGGAGAGGGACCTGGGACAAGGGATGGAGGGACAGGACACAGGGAATGGCTTCCCACTGCCAGAGGGCAGGGATGGATGGGATATTGGGAAGGAATTGTTCCCTATGAGGGAGGGGGGGCCCTGGCACAGGGTGCCCAGAGAAGCTGTGGCTGCCCCTGGATCCCTGGCAGTGTCCAAGGCTGGGCTGGACAGGCCTTGGAGCAGCCTGGGAGAGTGGAAGGCCCCTGGCCATGGCAGGGACAATTTTTAAGGTTCCTTCCAACCCCAACTATTGCTATTCTTTTATACAGTCAGTTCAGCCAACTCCACAAAAATCAATGAGAATTAAAGATACTCATCTTTTAATCCATCCACACCAGAAACTGTATTATGTTCCTGTAACTCACAGCAGCTGATTCAAGTGCTTTGCACTCACTTAAATCACGGAAGCTCTGAGGTTTCAGGGATTTTCAGTGTCTCTGCAAACAGGTGACAAATTCACAGCATCAGCTGCATTCTTGCCAAAGGAGAATACTCCCAGAGACTGGCTTTGCAGCAGGAGAGCAGTCACAAATACTCCTGCTACTCATTTGTTTGCCATAGGTGAGTGAATATTCCTGAGGAAGGGATTCATCAGGAAATGTGCTATAAATCATGCAAAGACAACATTTGGAGGCTGAGACTGTTGCAGAGCAAATCCTACACCATGGCAGTAACTCAAATGTTGTCCAGCTTGAGACATTATTAGAGTTCCTTTGCTTAAGTGATATGAGAAATGAGTTTAGTGTTGCCTTCAAGTGCTATTTAAGACCTATGCAAGACTTGCAAGTAATCATTTCACTCCACTTCCCTGTGCAAATGAAAAATAGGAAGCAGAGGTTTTCCAAGTTCCTAAAGAGATTTAGGCTCTGATGGAAGATATTAAACATTTATGGGGACTCAGAAGCTTGTTTTGCCTCTTGGAACACCTTTAATCTCACCTGAATGGAGAGAGTAAAGGGTGGTGGCCTCACTTAAGCAATGAAAACATTCAAGTGTCACCAGTACAAGGAATTGAGTCCTGCATTAATTGAGTCTCAGGGAACACAAAATGAGCAAGCAGTGGATCAGAGGGAAGCATCTGGTGCTCCTTTTGGAAATGGTGGAATCCTCATCTCTGGAAGTGTCCAAAAGCCATGTGGATGTGGTACTTGGGGACATGGTTTAGTGGTGGCTCTGGCAGTGCTGGTTAATGGTTGGACTCAATCTTAGAGTCTTTTCCAGCCTTAGTGATTCTATGGCTTCAAGAAGTGGAAGCACAACCAATTTTAACATGGAGACAGCAAAGACAGAGCACAGATACATAAAACTGAGAGAGTTTCACACAAACAAGTTTGCACAGGCAAAATGAAACTTCTAAAGGCATTGCTTGTGTGGTCCTGGTTCTTAGCAATTACCTTGAAAAAACACTGTGTGAAAAGTTTGTTTGTTTTCCCCTGAGAGGGGAGAAAGGAAAAGCCCAGCACAGAAGTGCAGCCAACTTCCACTTTGGGAAATATGATCCCAAGTCACGAGGTGAGCACACAGGTGGATGAAAGCTGCCTCAGCACAAGCCCCAGAGGACTGAGGGACATCTCCAACAAGCTTCCAGGACAGCCAGCCCAGAATTTGTTCCACCAGTGCCCTCCCCCAGCACCATTCTTGACAATTGACACCAAAAGCTTTGATCTTTTCTGTAAATATTTCCTGTCCAAACTCTTCCCAGCTACAGCAAAATCCACTCTCTCCCTGCCAACCCAAAGGAATATTTCTTCCCATTAAAGTTTGTGGTTTGTATATAAATATAGAAGTATTTTAAGCTCCTCTACAGGAAAGGAGCACTCGAAATGCTGCTCAAACTTCAATGTGAAAGGTTTAGCACCAAGCAAAACACTGCCAACAGCTTATCAGAGGCAGCAGTCTGGAGCTGCCTGGTGCAATCTGGCCACAAGGAAGTGATCTGCAGCTTGTAGGGAACTGTTCAAGGTCCCAGGACAAGGAAATGTGTGCCAAGGACAAGGACACAAAAAAGTGTTCTCCGTTTCGGAGGTAACTAAGCAGTAGAGATGTAAATGGGTTAACATCAGATAGGCACTCACACAGAAGTCTAACAGGAACAGATAGAAAACAAACTTTCACAATCACAGAGCAGTTTGCGTTGGAAGGGACCTTAAAACCCATCCAGTGCCACCCCCTGCCTTGGGCAGGGACACCTCCCACTGTCCCAGATTGCTCCAAGCCCCATCCAGCCTGGCCTTGGACACTTGCAGGGACGGAGCAGCCACAGCTTCTCTGGCACCCTGTTCCATTTCACAGAGACTTGGCTACCTTTATTTTCTTTTTCCCAGGCAGGATTCAGTTTTGCTCCACTGGCTTTGATGAGCCAGCAGAATTCAGGAGATAATGCCAACCCCATGCAAGGCCACAGGCTTAGGGAAGAGGGGCTGGAAAGTTGCTCAGTGGAAAAGTGTGCCCAGGTGGGCAAGAGGGCAATGGCACCTGGCCTGGACCAGCACTGGGATGGCAGCAGGAGCAGGGCAGGGACTGTCCCCTGTGCTGTCACTGCAGAGGCACCAACAGTCCTGTGTCCAGTTCTGGAGTACTCCCAACACTGAAGGGCTGGAAGGAGTGCAGGGAAGGGAACAGAGCTGAGGAAGGGTCAGGAGCACCAGGAGCAGCTGAGGGAGCTGGGAAAGGGGCTCAGCCTGGAGAAAAGAAGGCTCAGGGGGGACGTTGTGGCTCTGCACAACTCCCTGCCAGGAGGGGACAGCCAGGTGGGGGTCGGGCTCTGCTCCCAGGGAACAGGGACAGGAGGAGAGGAAAAGGTCTCAAGTTATGCCATGGGAGGTTCAGATAGCATATTTGAAAAAATTTTTCATAGAAGGGTGGTCAGGCCCTGGCACAGCTGCCCGGGGCAGTGGTGGTCACCATCCCCGAGAGGATTTAAAAGCCTTGCATATGTGGCAACTGGGGACATGGGTTAGTGGTGGCCTTGGCAGTGCTGGAATAACAGCTGGACCTGATGACTTTAGAGGGCTTTTCCAATCTTAACAACTCCATGATTTTAACTCACTGTCATTAGAGCATTTTGAGTTAACTTCAGGGAGGTTTCTGCCATCTGAGGACAACAAGCAGCTCTGTGGGCACATTTTAATGACGTTTGCAGTGGGGCGTCCCCACAGTGTAATTTGTTTCTTCATGTAGGGCTTTTCTTTCCAATCAGGAATTTGTTGGCCTGTGAAAAGCTCTGGGAAAGGGTTATTAGGAGAGGCTGGACAGTAAAGGAAGGAATCTGTGCCTGATACTGCAGGTTTAAGTACATGGAAATCCCATCTTGTAGCTTTTCCTTACCACTTTCTCCTGAGGTCGGGGACGGTGGTGGAGTGGCAGCAGTAGCACTGTGCTTATCCCAGATGCTCTCCAAAATACCTGGCCAAAGAGAGACCTTTCAGAAGTGCCTCCTCAAAGACACACTGATCCAACAAACACAGCACAGACTGCAGGAGAACTTTGGCAGAACACCCCTCGAGCGCTTTGAGAGGGACAGAAACACTCCGTGACGGGGCTCACTAAGATACCTCTAAAGTTATCTTGGGCTCACTAAGAGAAGATCATCTCCACCCCTCTCCATGGAGGGAGCTCAGCACACGAGCTGGTTCATACTAAGTTGACCCAAACGCTGCAGGGCGGAGCTGAGCGCTCACAGTGCAGCAGCAGCCACCTCATCATCCCCCATTCTGCTCCACGGAGCCCCAGGAGTGCCAGCCCAGCAGCACCTCTGCCTGGGGAGGGGACACACTGCTGTCAGTGGCACAAGGTGTGGCTCGTACCTGTGAGGAGCCCCAGCACTGTCTGCACCTGGTCCAGGAGCAGCTTGCGCAGCTCCTCCTTGCGGGCCACGCTCAGGTCCTCGCGGGGACACGCCAGCTCCTCCGAGGTGGTTTTCAGCATGATCAGCCCCAGGGGAGTGGTCACAGGAGACTGGATCAGCTGAGGAGGACAGGAGAGCAGTGTGATGACAACACTCACTGACAGACAGGGATTAGCAACGCTACTCACAGTTTACAACAGCTTCACCACTGAGGGCACTCCAGTTCCCACGGACGTCAGTCTCTGATGTCGCAACAGCTCCAGCCCCATGGGAATGCTTGGGGTTTCAAGAGAGCTTTCATAATGTCATTGCACACATTCTGTGTCCCAGCATGGGCACAGGAACAGCCTGTCCCTTCTATTTGCTGCATCCCCTGCCCAGGACCACCTCAGCACCAGCAGCTCCCACCTCACAGCCCAGCAGCTTCCCCAAAAATCCCACACAGCCCAAGGCTGCAGCCAGGAGCAGATGCCACCAGGCCAGGGCTGAGGGATCTGACCTCCCCTTGCACCTCCACTGGATCTCAAACTGGAAACTGCATTTCCCCCAAAAAGAGTAACTTCTCCCCTGTGCTGGAACAGAACTGCACAAAAAGCTGACTTGTGCCTTCATCAGCCATGGGGATGTTAAAGACTTCTTCAAGTGGGACAAATTTTTGTTTCCAGCTGAAGGACAGCACTGCTCTTCACTGCTGCCCAGACACATCCGAAGTGATTTATGCACTGCTCCCTCCAGAAGAAAAAAGTCCAAAGCCAATCCCAGTTGCTACAAGTAATCCTTGAAGCCATAATTCTGTAATTCAGGCTGACTTTGCTCCTGATGCCCTGACCCTCCAAAGGAGAGCCATGCTGAGTTAACACTGCTAAAAACACAGATTTTGGTGAGATATCTGGGGAGAAAATAGCCCATCTAAAAGCTCTTCATCTTGGCTTCTGAAGGGGAACTCCCAGACTTAGGAGTAGATGGCAAAGAACTCAATGAAACACCCAACTTGCTGGTAAATGGTGAAGGGACTGAAAATCATCTCTCAGGATATTTTCTGACAAACCCAGGGAGTTTCAGCAATACCAGGCACTGGTACCTCAGTCAGGCTAAACAAATTCTAAACCTCTAAGGAAGCAGTAGTTTATGTAGAATTACTGGCTTTGCATAATGACAACACAATATCCCAATTTACCTTTCTTCTCCACTCCTCCAGTGGTTCAGTAAAAGGTTTAGAGACTACTCAGAGTACTGGGATACAATTTAATGCTGAAGAACAAAGAACATGCTGCAAACGATTTTAGAAAAAAAGTCCTGAGACAGGGCTCATCTGCAATTCTAACAACAAATCATTCTGCTCCTGTGCTACTCTTCCTTCTGTTGAGGCCCTGGAATTCAGCATTACTGTTTTTCTTCCACTTTCTCTGAACATTTTAGGAATGTGTCTGCCACATAAATTAATTTATGGAAAAATTTCCCTCCACTGCTGAGCTCACAAGGAGACGCTTAAGGGAAAATAGATTGCTCAAGTGAGCTCTGCAATCCCTTAAAACAACCCCGGAGTGCTAGAAAGGCCAGGAGAGCTCAAGCTGCCTTTCAGTTCAGATCCAGGTGAAATGAGAGGCCAAACCTCACATGGAGACCGTTATCTCCAAGTATTTCTTGTCAAATTGACAACTGAGGCAAAAACTGCAGCATGTCCCACTCCAGAACAGTCAGAAAAGTGATCACACCAGCCAGTGACGAGCTCTGCAGCCAGGACAGGATTTTTTTTAGTTTTGCAATTAATACTAGAGCCATTTGCCTTAACAAATAAACTCCTGTCACTCAAGGACTTGGATTTCAATAACTGCCTTGTGGCTTGGCCGTGGGCTTTGCTGCATTCAAGTCATGTAATTATGTCAGCAGAAAAAGCCTGTGCAGCACTTCAGTTTACACTCAGCCTCTTTAAGCCAATTAGGAACAATTTGAAGGGAACTGGAGACAAAATACTCCAACAAAAAGAGTTCTGCACCAGCCTGGTGATGCTCCAGCAGCAGCCTGGCTCAGGACTCCCTGTAAGGATGCTGAGTTACAACCAACATTCCAGCTAATAACATGGATTCAGTCAGGATCCTCAATTCACAGCTGAGCCTTCCTGCAGGAACCCTCCTAAACACCCCAACAACATCCCATTAGTGACCTTATTGATGAGGTACCAGAGATTTTGGGGTGTCTTTGGCTGTTGGGTGAAAAATCTGTAACAGCCCCATTGAGAAACTGCCCTTTCGAGAACCAGTGACACATCCATAATTTTATTGACTTTTTGTTTAAAGAACAACCCACACTCCTTGTATTTTCAATAACTAGCCCAAAACATTTAAAATTCAGAGTGAATACTTGTGGCACAGTATTGTTCCTTCCTCAAAACACTTTTAACACTGGAGAGAAACGTAGCATGGAAAAAGTTGAGGCTTACAAAAAAATTAAAAAGGAATTCACAAAGCAACATTTACTATTTCATCTTCATCAAAAGAAATCTCTACTCAAGGAAACAAAAAGATGTTTCTAAGGGAAAAGCTGGCTTCATTCATGGACAGAGTTCTCACCTGCAGGATGTTGGTGAAGAAGTCGTGGTAGAACATGGGCCAGTCTTGGCGGCCGATGTCCACGATGACTTTGCAGAGCTTGTTCCTGATGAAGTAAGGCAGAGTTTTGTGGTGAGCCAGCAGCAGCTTGGGCAGGCAGCTCCTGATCTCCATCTTGTCCTGGGATGGGACTCCCAGCCACATCTTATTGATCAGGTTCTGGAAAAGCAATGGACACCCCAAATGAGCTCATCTGGGACACGCGGCGCTGAGGTGAAACACAGAATCTGCAATCTCAGACTGGTTTGGGTTGGAAGGAACCTTGAAAATCACCCTGTTCCA
The DNA here is from genome assembly GCA_013399835.1 of Leptocoma aspasia. Taxonomy (NCBI): domain Eukaryota; kingdom Metazoa; phylum Chordata; class Aves; order Passeriformes; family Nectariniidae; genus Leptocoma; species Leptocoma aspasia. The sequence goes on from VXAX01004737.1 coordinate 226,380, forward strand.
AATCCTGCCACAGGCAGGGACACCTTCCACTGTCCCAGGCTGCTCCAAGCCCCACCCAACCTGGCCTTGGATACTTCCAGGGATCCAGGGGCAGCCACAGCTTCTCTGGGCACCCTGTGCCAGGGCCTGCCCACCCTCCCAGGGAACAATTCCTTCCCAATATCCCATCTGTCCCTACCCTCTGGCAGTGGGAAGCCATTTTCCCTCATCCTGGCACTCCAGACCCTTGTCCCAAGTCCCTCTGCATCTCTCTTGGAGCCCCTTTAGGCACTGGAAGGGGCTCTGAGGTCTCCTACAGCTTTTCCAGGCTGAACAGCATAAAGCAGGCATCTGGCAAAGCTGCTGCATCTCATGGTCCAGGACTGGCAGTGCCACAATGGAGCTGAAGTTACTGGTTTAACTGGTTTTGGGTTAAGCAGAACTATAGTGTCAGGCACAGAACTATTTCCTCTACCTTTTAACCCTGGGCACCAAGAGTTTCCCCTCTAAAGGGGGAAACACAGCCTCGGATGAAGCAGGAAAAGAAAAACAGGGAAGGAGGTTTGGTTTTCCAGGCCTCTGATGCCAGCCAGGTCTCCTGAAGCCGAGCTGGAAGGTCACTGGAGCAGGCACTGCCTGGCAGAGACAAGGCACCACTGCACAGAAGGCTTTTAGTCCACTTAAAACCGGACAAAATTCAAAGGAAAGCAGAGTTGCAAATTGCTTCCCTGCCCTGATCCCATCTAGGGCTCTGGAGCATTAGGGGCTGAATCTCTCGGGATAACCCAGAGAGGAGGCTGTAGCAACGTCTGTGCCCATATGCAGGATTCAGCCTGGAGAAAGAGAATGCTGGAGATCACAATCATAGCCTGGAAGAAACTTCAAATATTCAGAACTAGAAGATGATGTATGGTCAAAGGAGACGAAATCCACAGTAGGATGTACTGCACAGAGACTCCAGTTCCCAGTGGAGAGCTGTACAGGGATATTTACGCAGAAATTCCTCAGATAAGTTGTTTTGGGTGTTTCCTAGCAGAGAAAATCCACAAGTAGTTCTTGAAAACAATGGCCCAACCAGCTGAGGGTTCCTTGATGCAAGTCCAGAATCCCAACAAAACTGGAAGATGTTTTAGCTTTAACATCCATCCTTTCATGCCCACTGTGTTCTGTCCCAGTCCTCCCACCTGCCAGCAGCAGCTTTCTCCCTATAAATGCTTTTGGGAAGATGTTTTCATTTCCAAAAAGCAGGAGGTGAAAACAATTCATCTGGAAGTGGGTCAGGAAGAGTTTTATTCCAAATCCACTGCTAACTTCCCAAGCAGTGTGGGAAATCCACGTCCTTGGGCAGTTTTGGGAATGATGCTTGTGTTCACACCCCTCTGACTGATCCAGTACCCAAGGACAGCTGGGGAAGCTGCAGACTGGGACAGACCATGGCTCTGAGGACCAGTTAATGTCCAGCACTGCACCAGTTAATTTTGGGAATTCAAGCTCCTCCATGGAGAGATCCTCATCTCCCAGCTGGGCTGGGGACTCCTGTCCCTCCCTCTGCACTTGCACAGTGATTTCTTTATTCTGGGCACAATTAGGTTTTTCAATGCTACTTTTTCCCCCTCCAGGGAAGCAGAGGCTCAGTAACCAAACTTCCCAGAAAATATCCTGAGCTGGTGGGCTCCACATGGGATGATCCCAAGGATCACTGAAACCACCTCCTGGCCCTGCACTTGTCTTGCTTGTCAGGAAAATCACTGGGACATCATCTCCTGAGCAGGAATAATTCCCATGTCACTTGCCATGATCGCCCCTTTTTGAGGGGAGGGCAAAACAGATTCAATTTGCAGATGGGGTCCAGACTCTCTCTGCAATCCCTAATAAGCAAAATGAATATTTAAGAGAAGAAATCAACAATGATGTGGATAATTTGTAAAAATAACCCAACTTTAAGAGCAGTTTTTATCTAAACATGTATTTTACCTAAAAAGTGGCGCAGTGCAAAGGCTTTATAAACCCCTCTGATTCAGGGGCACAGCTCAGAGTGCCCAAGCAGCCAAGAACACAACACAGAGACCACAAATGTCCCAGACTGAGGCGTGACATTGACCAAACCCCAGGACATCCTCAGGGACAGACACTGCACTGGTCACTGAGAAGTCAGTGACTCACCAGTGCTGTTCACAGAATACTTTTGCTTGTTCCAGTAGACACAGAGATCAATATCAAGGCTTTTAACCCAAATTTTCTTCTTTTATAAGTAGGTGAAGAGTGGGATGTGGCTGTCTAAGAGAGACCTCACCTCTCCAACCAGCACAAGTTTGCAGGATGTAGTTCAAAAGCACCAACCACAACTACAAAATGTCAGAAAAATAAAAGCAAGTTTGCCTTCCCTCTCAGCACTCAAAGCCTGCAGGAGCCAGGAGCAGGTAATCACCCCCATATTTCTGATCATAAAAACAGCATAAAAGCAATAATACCCTTAAAAGCATCGTGCAGAAACTCAAGCAGCCTCTGAAACTGGAGGTAATTTGTGCTTGGAGATGCCAGGAAATGAATTCTTCAATTTGTGTACAAAGATTCATATTCTCCCACTCCTGGCCTGCCATTAAGCAACCTCTCTGGCAGAGAGCAATAAAGGCATCCTTTATCACTGTACTTACCAGGGATGCCATTTCAGACAAACATTTTCCCCCCAAAAATCGATTGTGAGATAAAACTGCACCAGGCAGAGAATGCCCTGAGCAGGCAGGAGCTCAGCCCTCACCTCAAACACTGTCAGGCTGTACATCATCACATAATCATTCCTTGTGCTGGACAGGAAGTACAGGCAGAACCTCCAGGCTCCTATCTGCTGGGCAAAGTTATTTAAAAGCTCCTCTGCAAAAAAACATAAAAGTACATAAAATTACTTTAAAATATACTTCAGATTTCATTTGACTTTGATGCAAAATATTCCATTAAAATTTTTTAGCTGTAAACAAAGCCATAACAATGTATAGTGATAGCACAGCAACTGAGCAGGGAAGAGACCCTGTGTTCAGGGAATGACTCAATCTGGAGGAGGGCAAAAAATATAATAAAATTACATTCTACAGTGTTTAAAGCAATGTAACAGCAGGCTTTAATGAAAACCAAACAGATGTGTCACTTTAGAATTGGTTTTGACATAAATAACTGCAGCAGATAAGAGGTGAATATTAAAACAGATCACACAGCAATTGTATTATGAGCACTGTTATTTTCTCTGAAAAAGCCAAATGTTGGGATTTCAGGTCATTGTGAAAGAGCAGGAGCACTTCAGATCACAGTGTTCTAAACCCACCTTCTTTAATGCAACTCCAAGAGCTGCTGACTTGGTGGAAGTTCAGGGTGTCAGAAACCTCCCTGAACACTCAGGGAAGGACTTGGTCATCTCTCATGAGGTGACAATGTGACAAAGAAAAAAGCCACAAGGGCTGCTTTACAGGCTAAGCAAATTTAAGGCTTAATTAATTGTTTTATTTCCTGCAATTTAAGCAGGAAAATGAGGGAAAATGAGGTTTTCCACAGCAGGAGATCACCATCAGAAAAATCACAACAAAAACCTTGTGTTGTTTATTTTACAGGATTTCGGGGACAAGTCTTTCATGCTTATCACACTTTTGGCACTAGATGTAGAAACAGAGCAATCCCAGAATGGTTTGGTTTGGAAGGACCCTGAAGTTTATCCCATCCCACCCCTGCCATGGGCAGGGACACCTTCCACTCTCCCAGGCTGCTCCAAGCCCTGTCCAACCTGGCCTTGGGCACTTCCAGGGATCCAGGGGCAGCCACAGCTTCTCTGGGCACCCTGTGCCAGGGCCTCCTCACCCTCACAGGGAACAATTCCTTCCCAATATCCCATCCATCCCTGCCCTCTGGCAGTGGGAAGCCATTCCCTGTGTCCTGTCCCTCCATCCCTTGTCCCCAGTCCCTCTGCAGCTCTCCTGGAGCCCCTTTAGGCCCTGGCAGGGGCTCTGAGGTCCCCCTGGAGCCTTCTCTTCTCCAGGTGAGCACCCCCAGCTCTCCCAGCCTGGCTCCAGAGGAGTTCCAGCCCTTGGAGCACCCCTGTGGCTGTTTGGGAATAAAAGCAATCTGCCTCTTTACAATCACCACCAGCACAAGCAGCTCCCCCAGAGCACTGGCAGGATCTCTGCTGCCTTTCAGGACATATTTAATAACCCCACCCGAAGGGAATTGCTGTTATTCCTGCTTGTCATTCCAGAAGAACTGGGACAGCTTTGTTCTGCATTCCTAATGCTGAAAGCTGTGCTCCATCTCCAGGCAGAGGTTTCCCAGGACACACAATCCAACAATGTACAGAGGAAACCTCACTGGTTTATCACCCACAGGAGCTGCCACAGACTCCCTGGATCCCCAGCTATGGAAACCTTTCCTTCCAGAGGAAGATGCCAGTTCCAGAGAGGGGAAGATGACAGTTCAGTGCAGGCAGAGCTGTGTTGAACACCCCAGTCCCCTGTGCTGGGGGCTGCAGGCAGGAGCAGCACCAGGAGCAGCCCTTGGAAGGGGCAGGAACTCACCTATCTCACGTTTCCGCTCATTTGTTGTGCAATTGTGGAAAAACTCTGTCATCAGACTCTCCAGAGCCCGCAGCGAGGCCTCTTCTGATGCCTGGGAATGACATGGAAGGGAAGAGATAAAACTCACTCCCACTCTGACACAGGAGGGTGGCATTAGAACATCACAGATGCACCAAAATCCAGCACGAGCAGGACCAGTACAGGGCAAGTAACTGGGAACTCAAACTGCTCACTGGTGTCAAGGAGCAGCAAGATTCTCCTACTGCAAGTGAAAGCTTTGGACATGAAGGACCATTTGCTCAGCTCCATTAATAAGGACAAGAACACAGCAAAATTCCTTTATTCTGGTGGCATTAATGAATTTCAAGGTAATAAATAATTCTCACAAAAACAGCAAGTTCGGGTAAAGATGTTTTCAGATGTTTAGAAATCATAAATATGAAAAGCATAAACTTTGAGAGGATTTCTCTTGGACATCAGGAAGAATTTCTTCCCAGGAAGGGTGAATCAGATATTGGAATGGGCTGCTCAGGTGTGTGGTAGAGTCCCCACCCCTGGAAATGTCCAAGGAAGGGCTGGATGTGGCACTCAGTGCTCTGGGCTGGTGACAAGTCACAGGCTGGACTCAATGATCCCAGATGGCCTTTTCCAACCTCAATCATTCCATGATCCTGTGACCCTTGACACCTCTTCCTGTCTTTGCCTTGGTGCCATCCTGCTGCTCAGGAAGCTTGAAAAATTAAGGAATTTCCAGCACTCTAAAAAGCAATATACCAATGTTCAGCAATCTGATTCAAGAAGAACAGCACCCCTCCCCACCCCCCATTTAGGTTTTATTCTTGGAAACCATTAGTTACAGTTTTAAGTCCTAAAGAAATTATCAAGATTCGCATCCAGCTGTAGTTTTGGAGTGCTCTGGAGTTGGGATGATTTTATTCTGGCAAGGTAACAGCCTTAGAAACAGTCCTGCTACAGCACAGACCATGCCATAGCTGTGTCTCCAACCCAAGCTAGCCATAATAAATGCACCAAGATTCAAGCAACAGGAACAAAGTCAACATTTAAGAAATTTCTGCCTCAAAAAAAAAAACCCCAAACCAGAAACAAAAGCCATGCTTGGCAGTCTCCTGCAGAGAAGAGCATGTGAGACATCCTGCAGAAACACTCCAGGCTTCTGCTAATTCCCATTTCCACACACAGCAGTTCTCCCAAGGGCCAAGCAGCAGGAGCCCCTCCTCACTGGATTAACCCCCAGGAACACCAACAACTCCACAGCAAGGGCTCTGCTCTCCAGCATCTGCAAGTGGATGCTCTGCAGAACACTGAGCATTTCCATTTACAAAGGAATGCTGAATTTCATCCTACCTTTCCTCTTCCTGCCCTGCTTTTTCCTTTTTTTCTTGCTTTTTAAAGCCCTGCTCTAGAAATCAAGGACTATTTCAGCAAGACATGTTGGTAGTGGAAAATTGGCTTAAAACAACCAACAATCCAAGCAGAGCTATGCGTGCAGCTCAAGTTTCCAGTTTTAATCCATTTCTGCTCGGGCTGCAAACTTCCCTTCAGCCACAGATCAACCTCCTGCCAGTCACCATTCCCAGATAACAGCACCTCTGTGGATAAGAGCCTCACTTTAAAAAGAAATACCTGACTAAGTGGCGTCCTTAATTACTTAGGATATGGCCATACTGCCGTTTGTGGGAGCTAAGTTGTCCTACACTCCTCCCAAGCAGCTCCACACACAAATCCAGCATTTTCCTAAATCCCTGCACTTCCCTTCTGTGCTGCTCAACACAGAGTGAGTCCCACCAGCAGTTTCTGATGCCAAACCCTAAAGACGAGTTTCCAATCTCAATTTGATGCAAATTCCTCCAAGAGCAGCACTGCTCTCCCACTCCACCTTCTACCATCTAGTACCAAGATCACCTCAATCCATGGAAAACTCTTGGTTCTCCACAGGGTGGAAGGGCTCAGGCATCTCTGGATACTTAATTCAGCAATTCTTCTTCAGCAAGAGCAGTTGACATAAGTACATTTCTTCCAAGATTCAAGATTTATGTCCTGCTTTTGGAAATAAATTATGGAGTTCTTATAAGTCTTGAGCATCTGCCTTGTCCTCCACTGACTTCAGCACTGAGATTTGGAAGATCCTATTCCTTAGAACACAGTTAATCTTCCAAAGCAGAACACCATGATCACGATGTTCAACATGCCAAAAGCAGGAAAACAAAAAGAAACCAGAGAGCACACCACGAGGATTTCATGCAGAAAAGCCCAGGCTGGAGAGTACCCAAGGCCACCTTGGGCACAAAGACACAGTGGGACCTCCAAGATCATTCTCTCTTTTTGTTTGACTTCTTGTGTCTCTTTAGGAGGTTTGGCCAAAGGAAGGTCAAGAAGGAAAAATTATCTGAGGTAACCAAAGCCCAGCTCAGGATCCCCTTCTAACTCCAGGCTGGACTTACCAAGGACCTGCATTTGCTGATGCCTTTGGGTATTCCTCAAGTTCCCCAGATCCTGGAGGCACATGGTCACCCCCCAAGCTGTCCAGCAAGGCTCTGATAAGGAGGCCACTGAGATAAGGAGGTCACATGCTGTGCAGAGCTGCAGGGGAGGGTGGCTGCACCTGGACCCAGACACCTGGGAAGCTGATTAGTGAGACTCCAATAAGAGTCCAGCTGTTTGGAGCACCTGGGGCTGTACCTGGAATATTCCCTAGTGTTATTCCCACATTCAGAAGCGGTTTGCTTTCTTTTAGGGCTCCCTGTTTACTCTGCATTGAGGAGAAGGACAGGCAGAACCAGCAGTGCTGAGTTCAGGTTCTGGTCTGAAATTCTGGGTCATGCAGAGATGCCATATCCCAAGGTTTTTCAAGGAAAATGTGGACCATCAGTAAAAGAATTTACCCCAGTTTTCTATGTCAGGGCTGGCAGTTTGCCTCACCTCCATGAGGCATTATTAAATATGCAACTACTGAAACAGAAATACTTCCCACTTTCTTTCAGAAGTCAAACCTGACCCCTCTCACCCCTAGTGTGCCTCCCAGGACTGGATCAAACATCAGAAAACGCCATTTTTCTCTTCTGCCAACCATTAGAGGAAAATATATTCAGTTCTCCAAGTCCTGCTTGCAGAGCAGGTAACATGAGCTTTTCCCCACGTAGAGAAAACTCTGCAGCTCACAAAAAGCAGGGGAGATAAGATGTGCCACGTCATCATCCACTCCTGCTCCACAGCCTCAACGCTGCAGCTGAGTTCTGACCCACAGGGAGGGTCCTGGCTGCCCAATTCAGCACATCCTCTGGCCAAAGGTGATGTCCTTGTCACAGCTCCCTTAGGGAAACAAGGCAGTGAGAGGTGAAAGCAAGCAGGGCTTAATCTAGCACAGCCATAGCTGCAGATTCCCGTGTTCCAGCAGCACATCCATACTTTGACCTGGAATTTGGGTCAAAATAGCATCTCTGGGAAGTGTGTCACAGGTGACTGTCCCCAAAATAGGTGCCTCTAAGAGCTGGGTCCACACCACACAGACTGGGCAAGCAGCAGCTCTGCTCTTCCTGGAACTGCCCCATCTGATCCAAGCAGGACTTGCTGTGGAGCAGGGTGGGAGAGAGCCCCTGTCAGCCTGTGTCCTTCCCATCCCGTTTCCCCTCATGAGTTTGCTAAAGGTGTTTCACACCACTACCAGGTGAAGGGTGGAGCTGCTTACTCACTCCAGTTACCTCTGGACTCCAACCCCCTGTGCCCCTCTCCAACCAGGAAAATGAGCTCCAACAGCTCCTTTTCCTGACAGAAAAGACAGGATTTGATACCAAGAACCTGCACATCCACCAACATTCTCCATCCACCAAAGCACCCCAAGAAGCACCCACCCCACCAGCTGATTTCAGGGCTATCCTCCAGTTACATTTTAAGCCATATGAGTCATTAACTGATTTCTGCTGATTAAGGGGAAAAAAAAAAGCTGCCAACCTCCTGCATTTCAGGCTGTTCAATATTGCAGCTGCGCCTCAGTGAGGCTCTGGAGAAGCACAATCTTTGTACCCTGCCGCTGACTCCATCACAGGCTCAGATGTAGACTATGACTAAACTTGGGGTAGAACAAGTTACTCATCCAGCTGCAGCAAACAAGAGAGCAGTGATCCTTGGGTTGCAGCTCAGACACTGCACATGCACTTGAAGAGCAGATACAATGCTAATTTTAGTTTGCATATCACCAAACACAACCATAGCCCTTAAAAAGCACCTGCTCATTCTGCAAGACATGGAAGTGCTTTCTAAAGCCATTTTCTCCGTAAGAGCTTTCATTTAGAGTTCACTTCCTCTTCTTTTTTTTTTATTGTATTTCATTTTATGCTCTCTGAAGGGACTTTTTCGTTGAGGGGAAAGATTTTCTCTAGTGCTTTGCCATAAAAACACAAGCTGTTAACCTTGTAATGTTTGCCATTAGAGCATCCATCACACAAACGATGCTCTAAATACGGCAACTCGGGCTGATGACAACTAAGAGAAGGGTTAGGTCTGTTCAGTTTTTCCCTAATGTGTTTGCAAATGGATATCACTCCAAGACAAATTTAAGGCATTCCCTCTCCAGAGCTTTTTTTAGCAAGATGTTAATTGCAGCTGCAATGTTACAGAGGTGACTTCATCCTTCAGGCAGCGCTGGAGCACCTTCCTGATGTGGAAAGATGGATTTTACACCACACAAGCTCCCAACACCTCCTCCAGCGGCAGGGAGGAAAAGCCCTGGCTCTGCTGCACCCCAGGAGCCCTCACAGCACATCAAACCCCCCTCCTGCATCTCTACTCCTTACTGAAAGCTGGGAGTTCTGTCGGGGAGCTGTTCCCCCCCCCGCACCCATCCCGGTTTGAATTCCCATCCCTGCAGTGCCAGCGCAGTCCCTGCTGTGCTGAACACCTCCACAACCCCCTCACCCTGCACTGCCAGCAAACACAGAGCCCTCTGCAGCTTCCTCACTTCCTGCAGCCTGCCTCTCCATCCCAGCCCCAATCCCACCCACCCCCCTCTCCTGCCATTTCCAGTGCAAGACACAGAGCCCAGCACAGCTCAGCCTCCTCCCAGCTAGCAGGATTCAGATTTTATCACATTTATCTGTTAAAATCACTATCAGCTATGTCTACCAGCTTGTGGGCAGCTTTTCCAGGAGGAGGGACTGCAGGGGAGCACACAATGAGAATCCTGGCTGATGGAAAAATTCCCAGCTGGAATTACTATGCCACCAACAAGCCAGTGCACAGGGTTAAAAAAACAGACAAGAAACAAGACATTTCATCCACAGCACCTGTATAAAATAACTCATCATCACCCTGTCTTTGCTAATTGCAATGTCCCATCCTCTTCCACCTCGGAGCCTTCTGCTTCCAGTGTTGTGCAGTTAATTAACAGCACAGTCACACATCTAAAAATACAAACAACTACACTCCAGCTGCTGAATTTTCTTCTTTCTCTATTATTTATAGTCAAGCCTAACTTAATGATGCACATATGTATTGTGAGTATTAACAACACCAATATCTCCAGGTATTGAGGTAGTAATTTACTCACTGAAGGATTACCAGGGTGTCTTTCAGAGCCCCTCCCTGACCCAGCCCTAACACAACATGATAATGAACAGGTAAATTAGGTAAAATAGAACAGGTAAATTAGAAATCACACTCTCAGAAAGCTTGTGGGTCATTTCAAGCCTGCTCACAAAAAAACTGAAGAACCTCTGGGACAGCCCCGGGTCATTCAGGGCAGTAAAATTCATGGAAGAAATGCACTATTATTTTTAGCAAGAAAAGCAGAATTATGAAGTGATTTAAAAAAAAGTTGTAGGACACCCAACACATCCTCCAGAAAAGATAAACACACGCTACAGGGAGGCAGAGCTGGGAACTCAAAAGCAGTGTTACCCATTCTATTTAATCCTTTCCACCAAAAACTGCAGGATTTGGGGGTTCACCCTCATTCCCAGGGTCTCTTATCAGAGGTGTGACAGGAGGAGCCCACAGCATACGTGCTTCCCAGCAGTGCCCTGCTGATGCTATCAGGACAGCTCAGCCTTCATGCTCAGTTTCCTTGTTGCACTTGAGAGATGTTTTTGTGGTTTCAAGAACCGAAAGCAGACTGGGCCACGCTCTGTGCTCAGCTCCTGGGGCTCTGGCTGCAGAGCTGAGCCCTCTCCTGGCTCACTCATTTCAGAGACCACGACTCCAGCACAGCATTAACAACACGGAGATGTTGCAAACTCGTTGGAGTAGATGTTTTGCTTCAATTGTGGGATAAAAGTCACAGATTGCTGTTGTACCTCAAGGCAACTGGCAGAGGAGCAAAGGCACCACGCTCATCTCCGTGTCCCTGAGGTCCCAGAGCTCAGGGCCAGCTCCAGAGCTGCTCAAAGCCCTCCTGCCTGGACAACTCCCCCCTTCAGGAACCTGGCTGCACTTCAGGAATCAGAGTGTTTAATTTAAATATCAGCTAAGGACTCAGCAGGACCCCAGCTGAGCAGAGCTGTGTGGAACAGGCCGTGGAGAGCCAGCAGTGTCAACCCGATTTCTGCACCAGAGATCATCTTACCTGGAACACTGCCTGCTCCACGAGTAATCAGCACCTTTTTCAATAGCCAAGGGATCTGATTTCTCAAACCCTCTTGCACAGGCAGATTCAGTTAACCAGGCATCAGGTTTGAAGGTTGAACTTTGATTAACAGGCTCAAGTGTCTNCCCCAAGAAGCACCCACCCCACCAGCTGATTTCAGGGCTATCCTCCAGTTACATTTTAAGCCATATGAGTCATTAACTGATTTCTGCTGATTAAGGGGAAAAAAAAAAGCTGCCAACCTCCTGCATTTCAGGCTGTTCAATATTGCAGCTGCGCCTCAGTGAGGCTCTGGAGAAGCACAATCTTTGTACCCTGCCGCTGACTCCATCACAGGCTCAGATGTAGACTATGACTAAACTTGGGGTAGAACAAGTTACTCATCCAGCTGCAGCAAACAAGAGAGCAGTGATCCTTGGGTTGCAGCTCAGACACTGCACATGCACTTGAAGAGCAGATACAATGCTAATTTTAGTTTGCATATCACCAAACACAACCATAGCCCTTAAAAAGCACCTGCTCATTCTGCAAGACATGGAAGTGCTTTCTAAAGCCATTTTCTCCGTAAGAGCTTTCATTTAGAGTTCACTTCCTCTTCTTTTTTTTTTATTGTATTTCATTTTATGCTCTCTGAAGGGACTTTTTCGTTGAGGGGAAAGATTTTCTCTAGTGCTTTGCCATAAAAACACAAGCTGTTAACCTTGTAATGTTTGCCATTAGAGCATCCATCACACAAACGATGCTCTAAATACGGCAACTCGGGCTGATGACAACTAAGAGAAGGGTTAGGTCTGTTCAGTTTTTCCCTAATGTGTTTGCAAATGGATATCACTCCAAGACAAATTTAAGGCATTCCCTCTCCAGAGCTTTTTTTAGCAAGATGTTAATTGCAGCTGCAATGTTACAGAGGTGACTTCATCCTTCAGGCAGCGCTGGAGCACCTTCCTGATGTGGAAAGATGGATTTTACACCACACAAGCTCCCAACACCTCCTCCAGCGGCAGGGAGGAAAAGCCCTGGCTCTGCTGCACCCCAGGAGCCCTCACAGCACATCAAACCCCCCTCCTGCATCTCTACTCCTTACTGAAAGCTGGGAGTTCTGTCGGGGAGCTGTTCCCCCCCCCGCACCCATCCCGGTTTGAATTCCCATCCCTGCAGTGCNCAAGTGAAGGAGTCTCTGGAATTATGCACATACGTAGAGCTGGAAATGGGAAGCACCAGGGCAAACAAAAAAAGAAAGCGAATGTAAGAAAAAAACCAATTATTCAGCATATTTCTTAAAGGGGCACCTCTACTCAGATGCAGCTCCAGCAAGCAAATCCTGCTGATTTTTCTCCAACATCCACTTCTGCCTGGCAGGATTAGGTCCATTTCCATGGGGAAGAACTGTCCCAACACCTGGCTGCACAAAGTGCAAGGTTTAGGGCAAACTTGGGGGCAGGATTATACCTTATCCAACACATCACAGCAGCCAGACCTGATTTCCAAGGAGGTGTGATCATACCACACAAAAAAATGGAATTTTCAGACCCTCACCCCTTGTCAAAGAAAAGAAAAAAATACTGTGATACTCTAAATTTCATTCCTGGCAAGAGCATTAAAACTTGCGTTGGGCATTTAAGAGTGTACAATGAAACTACCATGGGAAACACCATGGGAATAACTAAGATTTTTGTTAATTAAAATGTTTTCAAAGGACAGCTCACGCAGGGAGAACATCCAGTCCAATTACAGAAAAACAAGATGTGGATATCTGCAATGCTTCTGCACTTTGGGGGATTTCACAACTGCCCTTTGCTGTTCAGCCCTGCAGCTCTGGGACAGCCAGGGTGTCCAACCCCTGGGGAAGGGTCCAGGCTCTCTGTCCACAACAGGGAGCTCTGCTGGGCCAGTCTGGGGATATTTGTCCTGGGGGACCCAAAGGGTCACCACAACCCAAGCAGCTCCATCAAGCACCAACAGAAAACAGGAAAAAGCAGCTTTTGAAAGCCAAAGCTGCCTTTTCCCCCTGCAGCTTTCCCCAGTGCCAAAGCAGCAGCTCCTGGGATCAGAGGAAAGGCTGGTGCAGCCCCCAGGCAGGAGCTGCCTCCTGAGCACTGACCTCACACTCCCACAGCACAGACCACAGGTCACGGGGCACTTTGCCCTCCTCTGGGTTGCCTTCACACTTGCAAAAAGAAAGCCAGGGAACTGGAGGAAATACAGTTTTACCCCCCATAACCAAAGGATTAGGGAATGGCATGAGGAACAACAAATGCAGCCATGCCAAGGAGCTGGTTTTGCTGTATCCTCTCCAGACCCTGATTTGAAACATCAGGGAAACCACCACTGAGCCAAACTTCCACACAAGAAACTGCTCCTCATCCCAGAGAAAAGGTGGAATTGCAATGCAGAAGAAACCTGCTCTGTTCTTACTCAATGAAGCAGCAGGGAACCAGCTGAGCACAACACAGATTTTTCAGGCAAAGCATCTCTCCAAAGGGAAAAAATAACCCTCATTCCCCTCTGGAAAGCTGCATCCAATGCTGGCTTTGGCATCCTGACAAGCCAGTACACAAAACAGATGAGCACACTCCTTTCTCCAAAGAGGGGACAAAAAGGAACCAGGACAATCCCTCTTGGGAAGAGCTCCACACTGCAATTAAAGCCCTAATAAAATATTAAGTCAAAATGCTAAAAATACACACAGAGATTGAGCCACAAGCTTCGAGATGCTGGAATAAATAAAAGATAATTTAGAGGGTGAATGCAAAGGGTTGGAAATAGGAAAAGACATGGAATTCTGGGCATCATCCACACAGGAGAAGGGTCAGGGAAGATTGGGGGCGGGGAAAAGGAATTTGTGGTGTTGCTAGAAGAGCCTGGAATAGTTCTGGTGGAGTGAAAAGTATCTGAGTGTAAACAGAAAAGAGAAACACGGATAAAGAAAGGATTCAAATGTGTGTGGAGGGAAGGTAAGATTGGAAAAGAGTTGCTTCACCATAAGCTGTAGGAGCTTCTTAAGCCCACGAGAAGCTGCATCATCCCAAAATTCCAGACGACAGAGAACCCACAAATAAACCCCAGGGGGTGCCTGGATGAGTAGGAAAGTCCTTGACCACCAGAATCAGTAGGAGAAAAGCCAATTGCTTCTCCTCTACCAAAATATCAATATTTACATGTTGGTTGGAACAATGAGGCCTACAGGGGAGAACAGACACATGCTGCACACTCCATAAATGCTGGAAATGGGATTCCAAAAATTATTCTATAGAAATGGGAGTCTAAACATTTTATATTGATAAAACAAGGCAGCAAACACCTTCTTTTCTTCCTCTCAAAGAAGAAGGTTGTCATGTTGACACCTGGGATGCAGAGGAAGCCAAGGCAGCAGTGACCCAAATATAAACATAGTTTCTAAGAGGAAATATCTGCTGTCAGAGAGGATAATGATTTAGAGGGATTTAAGGGCACATTCCACCAGGCAGGTTTCAGCCTATACACCTCAAAGCTACATTTCCTTCTACTTTGCATATTCTAATGTATAAACCCAACATTAACAGCAGCCACTTAGTTCCTAAATGACACCACCTAACAATGTGCAATTAATTCACCCAACTGAACCCAAAGTTGTTGGAGTTTTCAGGTATCCCTGCATGGAGTGATCTCTGCACAGCACTGAGCCCTGTGGCAGGAGCTTTGTGGTACCTGCCAGATTTTAATGTTTTTCTGCTGAAATAATTACAACCACCACCACCTATCCATCAGTGACAACCAGTGAAAATGAGCTTTTCAAGCTCATTTAGTGAACCTGGAGGCTCAACAATTTTACCTTGATAGCTTTTAGTCCTCCTGCAACCTACATTTAGCTACCCAGGTCTTTGAAATATGGATAGATT
Source organism: Leptocoma aspasia (assembly GCA_013399835.1). NCBI lineage: Eukaryota > Metazoa > Chordata > Aves > Passeriformes > Nectariniidae > Leptocoma > Leptocoma aspasia. Next base: position 241,388 of record VXAX01004737.1, read on the forward strand.
GGAATTATTATAGGTCCTGAAAGGGATTATGTGCACCCATTCTGCTAAATGAGCTGTTTACTTCTGAGAAAAAGCTCTGCTTTTGGAGGGCAGAGATCAGCTCTCCTGCTACAGTTCCCATTCCTGGTTCATCTCCGGAGCTACCCAGGCCTTGCTGCAGAGTTGGGAAAGTTCACCAGCACTAATCACCATCTCCAGTTTGATGATTTAATAGAGGGGAGATAGCTGGGGGGCACACAAAGTCACAATATGAATTGCTGGCCAAAAAAGGAAGCCAGATGTTGGAGCTGAGGCCGGAACTTCCGAGTTCCTACTCTCTGGTTTCTCTGCTCAGCAGCTGATTGAGTCAGAAGGGTTCTGCAAAGAGTTTGCTTTTATTTTAACTGCACATGAAGGGGATGCACTGAGAGCAGGCAGAACCTCAGGCCTAGAGGTGTAGATTTGAGGGACCTCAGGTGGCACTGATGGGGGACAGAGGGAGGGGACAACATCCTCAGCTCCCTCTTCATCCCAAAACCCTGCTGTGAGGCTGAGCCATGTGCCAGCACTTCCTGCCTGTGCAGCAGCAGCATCCTCCCCATCTCCTCACAGCACAGCACCCCTGAGCTCACCTGGGACAGGGAGCACAGCATCCCTGAGCTCACCTGGGACAGGGACAGGGAGCACAGCATCCCTGAGCTCACCTGGGACAGGGACAGGGAGCACAGCATCCCTGAGCTCACCTGGGACAGGGACAGGGAGCACAGCATCCCTGAGCTCACCTGGGACAGGGACAGGGAGCACAGCATCCCTGAGCTCACCTGGGACAGGGACAGGGAGCACAGCATCCCTGAGCTCACCTGGGACAGGGACAGGGAGCACAGCATCCCTGAGCTCACCTGGGACAGGGACAGGGAGCACAGCATCCCTGAGCTCACCTGGGACAGGGACAGGGAGCACAGCATCCCTGAGCTCACCTGGGACAGGGACAGGGAGCACAGCATCCCTGAGCTCACCTGGGACAGGGACAGGGAGCACAGCATCCCTGAGCTCACCTGGGACAGGGACAGGGAGCACAGCATCCCTGAGCTCACCTGGGACAGGGACAGGGAGCACAGCATCCCTGAGCTCACCTGGGACAGGGACAGGGAGCACAGCATCCCTGAGCTCACCTGGGACAGGGACAGGGAGCACAGCATCCCTGAGCTCACCTGGGACAGGGACAGGGAGCACAGCATCCCTGAGCTCACCTGGGACAGGGACAGGGAGCACAGCATCCCTGAGCTCACCTGGGACAGGGACAGGGAGCACAGCATCCCTGAGCTCACCTGGGACAGGGACAGGGAGCACAGCATCCCTGAGCTCACCTGGGACAGGGACAGGGAGCACAGCATCCCTGAGCTCACCTGGGACAGGGACAGGGAGCACAGCATCCCTGAGCTCATCTGGGACAGGAACAGGGAGCACAGCACCCCTGAGCTCACCTGGGACAGGGAGCACAGCACCCCTGAGCTCACCTGGGACAGGGAGCACAGCCTACATGGGGCCCAAGTGTCCCCAGGGTGATGAGACAGCCAGGCCAAGGGGCTCTGCAGGAGCAAGAAGCTGCTGCTCCCTCCTGTCACCATGTCCTAGGTGACCTGCAAACAGCAGGAGTGCTCCCCAGAGCAGCTCTGGTTCCCAGGCACAGCCTGAGCCAGCCTCAGGGCCACCAGCTCAGCGAGGCTGACACAGAATAAACAGGAGCTATTCTGGTAATTGAGCAGGAGCTCCTTGGCAACCACAAGCACCAGGATAACCCAGGGCTCACCAGCCTCACCTGGCAGGATGTGCTGCAATCCACACACACTTCCCTCCCTCCTGAATGAAAGGCTTCAGCCATCACCAGGCAGCTTCAGGCACAAGAAAACGACAGCACTTACTGCTAAAAAGCAGGAAGGTGGTAAGAGAGGCTGTGGAATAAAAGCCAGGATGCTGCTGGGGGAAACTCAGAACCATCCAAGCTGCAGCCACCCACTGCCTGCTCCCATTTCAGCAGCTCCCTGTGCCTCACACAGAACAGGGACACGAGATTCCCTGGATCTGGGCTGCCACTTCCATTGTCTGCTTCCCGTGTGGCTGCTCGCCTGGAGGCCCAGGGACAACCTGGGGGAAGTGTGAGTTGTTCTGGGAGAAGCCTGGCTGCAGTTCTCCAGCATCTCTGCATCCCAAACCTCACACAGCAGCATTTCCTAGAAGCCCCTGTTCCTAAGCTGTTTTAGCTGCTGGCAGGATACAAATGGCACATAACTGAAGAATGTATTTCCTAGGAGGCAATCACTGAAATTCCAGCCTCACACGGGAGTTGCAAATGCAATTCCCGGGTGAGTGGTTTGCTCAGGAGGTCCCAGCTGAGCTCCCAGGGCTTCAAAGATGGTTCATGTTGGAGCCTCTCAGCAGTGGAAGGAACAAAGGTGAAGGAAAGGGTGATGAGACAAAGACATGGCTTATTTGGACAGAAATAAATCCCTTCAAGGATAGCTCCAGGAACAATATTTACTTTGAAGCTGTTCATAAAATCCTCTAGAAGGATCCTAAAAGGTGAGGAGGAAACAATGTAATAATTTGTGGTCTGTGGAAGAAAAGCTTGAAGGTGGATCTGCTCTGTGTGTTTAGAGATGAAATCCATAAAAAACCCAGGTGGATTTTGCAGTATCCTGTTTTCCCTACAGAGACACCATGGCATCCTCCCCACCTTTCCCTCAGGAAGCCCCAAACTGGACACTGCTTACACACACAGCAGGCAGGAGCAGCCCCAAGAAGCACCACACAGAGCTCTCTGCAAACACCTCTGAGAGCAGAGAAAGGCTAAAGCTTCCTCTGAACCCAAATTTTGAGTGGCACTGAGATTTCTGAGCCATGAGTGGTAACTAAGCCCAGCAACCAGGCACTTGTTCTACAACATTTGCAGTGCCTGAGCTCACTGTGCATCACTGCACTCCCTCCTGCCTTCCCAGCTTCCTCCCCAAATTCCTGCCCAGTTAATCAAGCTCTAATTCATCCCTGCTCATTCCCTTCCATATGAACCCAGTTCAACCCCACTAAGGAAAATCTGCTCCCTGTTATTCTGGAGCAGAGTTTAATTCTGTTTTATTTGTTCCCTGTGTGCCTTCCAGCAGCTCATCTTCACGCTTTCCCAGCTGTTTCTGGGAAGGAGGGTGCACTAGCAGCAGAACATGCCCATCTGTAGGCTCCAGGGAAATGGGAACAGCAGGAAAATCCTGCACAGGAGTCACATGATGAGTTACAACAGTAAATCCTGCAGCACAGCCCAGGGACTGCTTCTCAACTTCCACAGGCAGGACTTGTGGCTGAGCCAAACTGAGCCCAACAGTGGATGTTCAAGGGAAAAAAGGGAGAAAACAAGGTGTAATCCAGGAGGAGACATGTGTGTCCCCACACTGAGGCAAGGGGAGAACTAATGAGTCCTTCTGCCACCTGCACTGTGAAGTGCACACCCTGGCCTACCAAACCCTGCAAACCATTTTTCACCTTTTTGAACCTGGGGTGCTCACTAAGAAGAATCCACCTCAAAAAGGTCACCCTCTGCCTGGAGCCAAACCCACAAAGAGCTGGGACACGTGTTTGCCATGTGTCAGGAGCCCACCCTGAGCACCCTCAGGCCACTACCATAAAATACTAGCAGTATTTGCTGAGAAGGCCGTGTCCCACCCCAGCACATCCCAGATGGAGCAGCAGAACCTCTCCAAGGGACTAATGAAGCTCAGCAAAGGGGCTACAGAGACCAAAGTTTCAATAAAACACCAACCATGTACCAGCAGCACATCACACAGTGAGCAGACGTGATTATCTCAGCTCTTGGGTGAAGAAATTCACAACCAGGATCCCAAATTCCAGAGGAAAAGGGGTGCAAAGCCTGATCCTACATCTGGAAGGGGGTGAAACCAAGCCACAAACTCCAGCCTGTGCCCAGTGGGACCTCCTGGGTGAGCCAGGGCAGAGTCCCAGGAGCAGATCCAGGGCTGCTGAAAGCATCTCCCCACTACCTGCCCTCCTGCAAAGGGCACGTTTGTGCCTTCCCTTTGTCATCCCAAGAAATCTCGGGACACAAGGTCTCCCCGTGGGTAGAACAAGGGGAAAACCAGACCAGCAGCTCTGGGATGGTGACAGTGAGCAGCACGGCGGTTCCCTGGAGGCAATTCCCACCTGCCAGCCCTGCCAGGTGGGCACCAAACCACCAGAGACCTCTCCAGAGACCTCTCCAGAGGCCTCTCCAGAGGCCTCTCCAGAGGCCTCTCCTCAGGACTGTGCAAACCCGAGCGGGCTGGCTCTGTCCCTGTGTGTCCCGGTGTCCCGGTGGCACTGCGATCTGGCAGCAAGGCCGATGTCTCCAGCCCAGAGAAGAATCCAGGTCATTCCCGCAGCTTATCCAAGGCTGAACTGGAGGCCGTGAGGGCAAGCCCACAGCTGGCGCCGGAGAATCTTAATCACGAAATGCTTTGGATTGCAAAGGGCCTTGAAGCTCATCCCGTTCCACCCCCTGCCACGTCCAGGGACACTTCCACTGTCCCAGGCTGCTCCAAGCCCCAATGTCCAGCCTGGCCTTGGGCACTTCAGGGATCCAGGGGCACCCCCAGCGCACCCCCTCAGCACCCTCACAGCCTGCAGCGCCACA
>VXAX01004737.1:262466-273767 GCA_013399835.1 Leptocoma aspasia
CCCTCACCTCCCCTTGTCTTCCCTCACCTGCTTCCTGTCTTGCCTATTACCTCCCCTCATGTCCCCTCATGTCCTCTTGTCATCTCCCCTCATGCCCCGTCCATCATCTCCCCTCGTTTCCCCTCCCTGTCTCTCCTCATCGTGTCCTCTCTTCATCTCCCCGTGTCATCTCCTCTCGTCATCTCGCCTTGTCTCCCCTCGCATCCCTTTACCACGTCCCCTCCTGTCTCCTTGTGTCCCCTCATCGCCTCCCCTATCTCCCCTTTCACCTTTGCTGTCCCCTGCTGTCCCCTGGCCGCGGGCGCGGGGCCGGCCTCCATCCCAGGCCGGCGTCCCCCCGGCTGCGGCGGGGGAGGGGGAGCGTGACCCACTTTCCTCCAGCTCCGGCCCCGCTGCCGCCCTGGCCGCGGGCGGCCGACGCCAGCCGGGAGCCCGAGCACAGCCCGGGGACCGGGGACAGGGTGGCCCGGCCTCGCTACCCCTCTGTCCGGGACCCACGGGGAGGCACAGGTCAGAGCTGGGTGTCCGTGTGCCGAGCCCCCGACCTGCCCGGTGTCACCGTGTCACCGTGCCGNACAGGGGAAGGGGAGAGCAGGGAGAGGCGGCCTCGGGGACAGCTCAGGCCGTGTCCCCTCGTGTCCCCTCATNTGCCCGGGGTGCTGCGGGAGGGGACCATGGCAGAGGTGGGAGCATCCTCCTTCACGGGAGGCTGAGGTGGGGGCGATGCCCGGGCGGCATGGGGCACATAAAGCGCCTTGGATTGGAGTCAGGGCTGGGTTTTGTGGCAGAGGGACGTGTCCCTGTTGTCGCCAGGAGCGAGCCGGGCCGAGAGCCGGCTGGCCCTGCCGTGGGGTCGGGCAGGTGCCGCTCGGGGCGTTTGTCTTTGCAGATCCCAACCGTGCGGTGCTGTCGGCGCTGGCGGAAGAGTTTTGGGAGGGAGATGATGACAGGCTGATGAAACCAATCAAACAATGAAGTAATCATAAGTCCCCGGTGCTGGCGGCGAAGGCGGGAGGAGCTGCAGGCTGGAGGAGCTGCCATCCTAACGAAGCCATCCTGCTCGGCAGCAAAAACCCCGAGAGGCCAGAAGCACTGAAAGGCAGCCAAGGTTCTGTCATCGGGGCCGATGGACAGAGACAGCCCCGTGTGCATGAGGGCAAGGAAAATCCTGCTGGCAGCTCCGGGAGAGCGGTGCGGAGGGCACAGGGAACGGTGGCAGGAAGGAGGAGTGGTGGCTCCCCGGGGAGCTGGCGGAGGAGAGAATCCTGGCACCGCTTTGTTTGCTCTTCCCAAATTGGTCTGTGAAACCTGAATCCTGGGACCAAAGGCTGAGGAAGATTGTCACAGGCTGCTGGCCAGGATGGGAGATGGTTCCTGCCGCGGGGGACACCATGGATGGGTGTGACAGGGCCTGACCCTGCCCTGCAGCTGGAGCATCTGCACTGGGAGAGCGGCTCCTGCGACTGGGAGCCCATGCCTGGCTGGGCGTTCATTGGCTTTGCCGAAGAGAATCCTGCTCTGGTCTAGGCAAGGAGCTGGCATGAGAATTGCTGGATAACCTGGAATTCAGTGCCCACTCAGTCCTGCCCTGGGGGCACTGGGGAGCCCCGGTTGCTGCGGGTGCTTTGCTGGAGGTTTGGTGCTGGTTCCTGTGGTGTCCGTGGTGCTCCAGCGTTTCCCGGCGCTGTCCCGCTGCTGCGGAGCCAGCTGGACATGGGGACGTGCCCCACCCATGGCCTCTTTGAGGTGGCTGCTCCTCCTGGGCTGCGGGATGCTGGCAGAGGGGCTGTCCCCACACCACTGCCAGCAGCCAATGTCCCCGTGCCGTGTGTGACCAGCCACCTCCCGGACACACTCGCCTTGTCCTGAGTGCCTTGGGATGGCCCTGGGGTGGCACACGGATGCAGGAACCCTTTCCCTATGCCTGTTTTGCTGCTTTGGGTGAGGTGGGAGGTGGTGGCCGGCCTGGCTGGAGGTTGCCTGGCCACGGTGGGCGCCGGTGGCTCCGAGCCCCGGTGAGATTCCTGTCCTGCCCCCACAGCCACGTTGTCCTCGTTAGGCCAAGGTGCCTTTGCGAGCCCTCCCTGGGCTCCAGCGTGCCGCAGCCCCCGGGAAGCACAGCTCATATCTGGTATGCGGGTCCCAGCGGCACGGAAGAGAGGAGAGGATGTCCCTGGAACGGGGTCAGGCAGGAATGGAGGTGGCAGGGGCTGGAAATGGAGTGGGGCACTGGGAGGCAGCGGCTCAACGTGGGGCATGGCCAAAGCACCACCGGCCCCTCGTTCCAGTGACACCAGGGTGGTGCTGGCATGTGGAGACCCGGGAGAGGGGATGGCTCTGGCAGGGTCCAGGGCATGACTTTGCTGGCTCAGTGCGTTGTTTAGGGGAAACAGGGCAGGTTTGGAAGCTGGTTGGGCTGTGGAGGGAGGGAGGTCCCTCTTGAGGGATGCCCTGGCCTCCAGCCTGCTGGGCTTGGAGGGGAGTTGGTGTTACCTGCTCATAACTGATGGTTTGAGGATGGGAAATGGGGAAATCAAAGCTCTGCCAAGTGCAGGAACAGAGCAGTGTGGGCCTGTGCCCATTCCACTGCTGCATTTCACATTTCTCTCCTCTTTAAAGAGGAATCGGGGCTTTGCAGAGCCCCTGCCCTGCATAGATTTTTCCCTTTATTGTCCCAATTCCTTGCCCCTGAACAGCCCACGGTGCGAGTCCCAGCCCCTGGTGCTCAACCAGGTGCATCAGGCTCAGCCCAAACCCTTTTCCTGTAACCTCACTCAATAACCGGGTTGTTTTTCTGTCGGTATCTGATGTGGCCAGAGGGATTTTTTTTCCCCCTTTCCCTCTTAATTTCCAAGCAGCCGCTGCTCCAGCAACCTCCTCTGCGGGAGCCTGGGGCAGCTCTCCCGGGCGGCCTCTGCTCCTCTCAACGAGCTCCTAATGAGTTTGCAATTAGTTATCGGCAGAACCGATGTGCCAGGGCTGGGCGTGCGGCGGAGCGGGATCCAGAGCAGGGCAAAGCATCCCCCAGCAGGGAACAGCGCTGGGGCAGGATTGTCCGTGCCAGCCTCGGCTCCTGGCAGGATGCTGGGCTGTGGCTATGGGATAACGTCCTTCTGGGATCTGCTCACGGTGCTGGGGATGGAGCCGGGAGGTTTGGGAAGAGGAGCGGCAGCTGCCGACGGGAGACGAGTGGCTGCCTATAAATACCTGACAGGGAGCAAGGAAGAGGTGGGTGGATTATCCTCCTCACTCAATGAGATAAACGGTTCTGAAGCTTAAACACAGAACAATTTTAGTCTGAATAGTAGGAGAAATGGCTCAGGATGCGGAGATGACGGCAGGAACCGCCTGTGGTGAGCGGCAGGTCCCGGGGCCACGTGGCAGCAGCTCCGCTGCCTCTTTGTCACTCCCGGCACCTTGAGCCGTGGGGGGCTTTGCCAGGACTCAGCCGGGATGCACATCCTTCCTTCCTGCTCAGGAAAGCTCCTTCAGGAACACCTGAAACTGAGAGCGTGCGTTTGTCTTCCTTGGGACATGGTGCTGACTCCTCTCCCAGGGTTTTGGGGCGCGAGAGGAGCTGGGGTGCCGGGAAAAGGCCCCGTTGTGGCTCTGGAGTGACCCGATCTGGCACGTGGCCACGCAGGCGGTCCTCGATGTGACTGGCCTGGCTGCAGAAGGATCTGGAACCTCAAACCCGGCCAGGCCAAGCTGGTGGCATCTCCAGCCACACTGGCGCTGCCATCCCTCCGTGTCCCGCTATTCCCGCATCCCTGCTGGCCCTGGGAGCGCACGGAGCTGGAACCGAGCTCTCGCCGCCTCCTGCTGCTGCCCCGCTTCGCTGCTCACATCAAACCCAACATGTTTTCCAAAGCCTTTCAATTTTTAATGAAAACTTCAGTGTTTACGCTCTCCTTGGCCTCGGCGCGTCGGTGTTTTGGTCCCTGCCGCTGTTCGGATTCTCCTGGGGCCGGCGATGGCCCCGCGTTCCCGCTAGCCCTGACGAGGCGGGGCTGTTCGGAGCCGGCCGTGCCGGCGGCGCTGCGGCAGGATCCCGGCACATCCCAATCCCTGGCAGCACAGCCCGGTGCCAGCTGTGCCAGCCCACGCCGCAGCACGGGACCTGGCTTGGCGGGATCCTGCTTCCCACGGATGTTCCTCGGTTGCTGGCTGAAGGAGACACCTGGAAACCCCAACAGGCTGAGCCAAGGGGAAAAGCAAACAGCCCTTGACTTGGAGAGCACTTCCACAAGCTGCCAGTCCTCCCTCTCCTCTCTCCCATCCAACCAGCAGGGTTTTTCCTCAAACCCAACCTTCTCGAGTTGAATAATTGCATTTCAACACCGGTTAATTAAGGGGCATTGATGAGCACAATCGTAAATCCAAGCGTAGCCGGAATTCTTCGTGCAGGATGCTGGGGGCTGTTCTCAGTCCTGCCTCCAGCGAGCTGCTGCTGATCCACCTCCACCTCCAGCACCCAGACACTGAGATGGTGCTCCTCTGCCAGGGGGCCAATGAAACACTATGGAGATGAGCTGCTTCGGAGATCTTATGAGTCAAACTGTTACATTTTTGGAACATCATGATGTTGAAGTTCCTTTTCTATTTTTTCCCCAACTTCCCAGGGAAAAAATATAACTATAATAAGTGAAGAAGCTGAGCTTTGGTTTGGGATGACAGGCAGCACGGTGGGGGGAAGGAAGGAAGGAAGGAGAAGTTGGAGATCCGACTCAGCCTTATTGGGAAGAGCTGGGAGGATCCTTGTGTGTGAACCTGACTGTGGGGTGCTGCAGATGCTTTGTGGGGTGTCTGGCACCATTTGGGGTGGCTGTCACAGCCCCTGTGTGGGGCTCAGCCCATGGGCAACACCTGGGCTCTCTCTGTCCATCCTTATCCACCTGCAGCCCTCCCCATGTCCCTGGCTGTCCGGGGTTTGTGCTTGTGTGGTGGTGGAGTGGGAAGGCAGTGCCCTGAAGACATCAGAGGAGATGCTGGGGTGGTTTCACTGCTGTGGTGGTGTGGTGGGTGACTGCAAGCTTGGATCTTCTTGTGGGAATGGTCAGAGTGAGGAGAAAACCACCCCTGGTTTGTTGGGAGTGAGGAATGTTGGTGCTGTTGTCCACGTGCTGTGGCTGGGCCAGCCTCTGCTCTGCTTTGGTGAGATCCCACTGGGAATGCTGCATCCAGCTGTTGGTCCCCAGCACAGAAAAGACATGGATGTGTTGGAGCAAGTCCAGAGGAGGCCACAATGATGATTATTGGGATGGAACATCTCTGCTATGAGGAAAAGCTGAGAGAATTTGGATTGTTCAGCCTGAAGAAGACTCTGGGAGACCTTAGAGCCCATTTCAGTGCCTCAAGGGGCTCTAGGAGAGCTGGAGAGGGACCTGGGACAAGGGCCTGGAATGAGAGGACAAGGGGAATGGCTTCCCACTGCCAGAGGGCAGGGATAGAGGGGATATTGGGAAGGGATTGTTCCCTGGGAGGGTGAGGAGGCCCTGGCACAGGGTGCCCAGAGAAGCTGTGGCTGCCCCTGGATCCCTGGAAGTGTCCAAGGCCAGGTTGGACACTGGGGCTTGGAACAACCTGGGACAGGGGCAGGCGTCCTTGCTCAAGGAACAAGATTGCTTTTAAGGTTTCTTCCAACCCCAAAGCAGTCTGGGATTCTGGGATTCTCCACACCAGAGTGTCTGGCACCCTGGCCAGCAAAGGCCAGGAGTTGGTGCTGGTGGATGGTCAGAGAGATGTGAGGGAGGGATTTGCTGCAGAGCCATTGTGTCCCCCTTGGTGCCAGGGCTTGGCCCTGGTTCTGCCCTGGAGCTTCACTGGCTGGGGTGGGGCTCAGCTTTGGAGGGGGCTCAGTCCTGGAGCAGACAGGGCTGGCTCCTGGGGTCCCCACTGGGGACACAGCAGCAGAAGGGACCCCCAAAGGGCCTTAGCTCCTGTCCTGCAGAGTGGCTGGGAACACACCAGGCCTGAAAAAATATGTCCATGTGTGCATCCTTGTTTGTATCCATGTGTGTCCTTGTCCCTGTCTCCTGTCCCTGTCTCTGCCATGCCCGGACCCCTCCCTTTGCTCCTAAACATCCACATGGCTGCAGCCCCTGTGGAGGCTGGAGCATCCCCTCCAGAGCCACTGGGTTGGTGGCCCCTGGGGACAGAGGGGTGGCACCCAGTGGGGGCTGCTCAACAGCACCCTGGCAGCCCAATCCCCCTTTGCAAGGAGCTGTGGCTGCAGCTCTGGGGAAGGGACAGGATGGGATAGGACGGGATGGGATGGGATGGGATGGGATGGGATGGGATGGGATGGGACACAATGGCTCTGCAGCCCCCACGGCAGCAGTGCCACCTCTGCCTTGCAGCGCAACCATGAGCGCGGGCTCGATTGAGCAGGAGCCGTCGCGCAAGCTGGGCTGCTGCGGGGTGCCCCTCATCACCGAGGACATGCAGTCCCTGGCCATCCGCACCCTCTCGGGCACCGACATCACCAAGCACTATGACCTCATCCGCGAGCTCGGCAAGGGCACCTACGGCAAGGTGGACCTGGTGTCCCACAAAAGCACAGGTGAGGGCAGCGGGGCGAGTGCTGGGACTGAGCTGCCGGGTCTGTCCCAGCCGAGGGCTCACTCCTGTGCCCCGCCCTCCCCAGGCACCAAGATGGCCCTGAAGTTCGTCAACAAGAGCAAGACGAAGCTGAAGAACTTCCTGCGGGAGTTCAGCATCACCAACACGCTCTCCTCCAGCCCCTTCATCATCAAGGTCTTCGACGTGGTCTTCGAGACCGAGGACTGCTACGTCTTCGCTCAGGAGTACGCCCCCGGTGGGGACCTCTTCGACATCATCCCGCCTCAGGTGGGACCCCGGCACCTCCCGTGGGAGCCTTTGTGGGATGTGGGGGCCCAGGGGGTGCTGAGCAAAGCTGCCCCTGTGTTTTGTGTCCGTGTGGGAGGGGGCGCAGGTACAGGGACTGGGCACCTCTATCTGGGCTGGCCTTTACCACAAGCACCTACAAACAAGTGTGGGACCCATCACCCATCCCCTGGGGTGGCCTAGGATCCATCACCTATCCCTAGGATGGCCGGAGACCCATCACCCTTCTCCTGGGAAAGTTGTGGCTGCCCCTGGATCCTTGGAAGTGTCCAAGGCCAGGTTGGATGGGGCTTGGAGCCACCTGGGATAGCGGAAGGTGTCCCTGCCCATGGCAGGGGGTGGAACTGGATGACCCTTAAGGTCCCTTCCAACCCAAACCATCCTATGGGGAGCCTGAGACCCACCACCCATCTCCTGGGTGGCCCAGAACCCACCACCATCTCCTGCCTCAGAGCACCCAGATAAAAGCACCCACGACCATCAGACCACAGAGCTGTGGGTGCCCGGGCTGGTGGGACCTGGATGATCCTTAAGGTCCCTTCCAACCCACACCATCCTATGGGGAGCCTGAGACCCACCACCCATCTCCTGGGTGGCCCAGAACCCACCACCATCTCCTGCCTCAGAGCACCCAGATAAAAGCACCCACGACCATCAAACAAAACAACAAAAAAAAAAAAAAAGGAGTGGGACCCCACAGGGCTCGGTGGCAGGTGGCTGACGCAGTGTCCCCCCCGCAGGTGGGGCTCCCCGAGGAGCTGGTGAAGCGCTGCGTGCAGCAGCTGGGCCTGGCCCTCGACTACATGCACAGCAAGAGCCTGGTGCACCGGGACATCAAGCCGGAGAACGTGCTGCTCTTCGACCGCGACTGCCGCCGCGTCAAGCTGGCCGACTTCGGCATGACCCGCAAGGTGGGCTGCCGCGTCAAGCGCATCAGCGGCACCATCCCCTACACGGCGCCCGAGGTGTGCCAGGCCGGCCGCGCCGAGGGCTTCGCCGTGGACACCAGCATCGACGTCTGGGCTTTCGGGGTGCTCATCTTCTGCGTCCTCACCGGGAACTTCCCCTGGGAGGCGGCGGTGGCGTCCGACGCCTTCTTCGAGGAGTTTGTGCGGTGGCAGAAGGGGCGGCTGGCGGGGCTGCCCTCGCAGTGGCGGCGTTTCACGGACAGCGCCCTGCGCATGTTCCAGCGCCTGCTGGCCCTCGACCCCGAGAAGCGCTGCGCCGTCAAGGAGGTTTTCTACTTCATCAAGTGCGACCTCATGGCCGAGGTGCGGTGCCGGCCCTCCTACCGCTCCCGCAAGCACGCCAGGGACAAGCTCCCGGCCGGGCCCCACTGCCACGAGGCCAGCGGCTCCTGCACCCCCGCCCCGCTCAAGAGGACCGTCCTGACCGAGGGGAGCGGAGCCCGCGGCCCCGAGCCCGGCGCAGCCGCCCCGGGCACGGCGAGCAGGACAGACGGACGGCAGGACAAGGGCAAGGGGCAGATGGTCCTGGCCACAGCAATAGAGATCTGCGTGTGACGGTGGCGCCTGGCGGCTGCGCGACCCGCCCCGACCCCCCGCCCCGGGGACAGGGATGGGGGGAGTACATCGTGCTGGTGGGACGAGCCAGGACCGGGCTCTGGGTTTCCCAAAGGAAAACAAAACAAAACAAAACAAAACAACAAAAAAAAAAAAAAAGGAAAAGAAACACAAACGAAGAGGAAAAGGACAGAACTGGTTGCGCTCCGTAGCGCCGAGGATGCCGATCCCCCCGTCCCGCCTGGGCGAGGCCAGTGGCCGGAGCCAAGCCGAGGGCACCGCTCGCTGCTGGGGAGGCTGCGGGCACCCACAGCCCTGCCACGGCTGTGCTGCCCCTCCGAGGCTCCCCCCAGGGTGGCATGGGGAGGGGTTTCCCCGTACGGGGAGGAAGAGTCAGGGGGCAGTGGGTAGTGGGTGGCCCACTGGCTCTGCCCCCAGCCCGTGCTCGACCCCTGTCCGGGGAGCGGGAAGGCCGATGACCCTGCACCGTGGAGGAGGCCTTTGGGGAGGTTTGGGTGGGTGGTGATTTGCCCTCTTCCACTGGTCCCTGCCGCACTGCTGGGGACTGGGAGGGGATGGGGAGGCGGGTGACGGGGAGCCGGGGGGTTGCCAGCAGCCCCGGACCCCCGGCAGCCCCGGCTGCCTCCCTGCCGCGGGAGGTGCTGGCAGCCATTGATGTAGCAAGTGTCCCTGTCTGTGTGTCATTGTGTGTCGCAGCCACTGCCACTGGCAGCCCCTGTCCCCCTGCCCTCCCCCACACGGCTCAGGCCCTGCCGGAGGGATGGGTCCCCTCCGGCCGGAGCTGCGCTCCGGGCTGTGGCCAGCGGGCGCCGTGCCGGCCATCCAGCAGGTTGGACGCTCGGGGCCGGGCTGGCTCTGCCGTGCTGGCGTCCCCGTGGCCCCTCTGCAGACTCTTTGTACCCAGGGACTGGAGGAGGTGGCAGCGGTGCCCCCCCAGGCTGGCCTGCGCAGCCCGGGAGCGGGGGAGGGAGCCCCGAGTGGCCTCCCGTGGGCCCGCCTGCTTCTCTCTGCTGTCCCCATCACCCTTCCTTGCTGTCACCCCTTCCCCAAACCTGTCACCCTCCCCTGGGGCTGGTGGGGAAGCGGCAGCGGGATAGACCCTTCCGGGGCTGGCGGCAGAGAGGAAGGGTGTGGTGGCNCGTAGCATTGCCCCACGTAGAGAGCTAGGCACCGGTTTTACTCCTCTTTGCCTTAGGTCCCTCGATGTCCTCGATCTTTCGTGCAATAATGTAGATAAGGGATCCCGGCCGCCCCGGGAGGGCTCGGTGGCACCTCTCTGGGAGGGCTCGGTGGCACCGCCCGGGGTGTGTCCCAGGGGGTGCCCGGTGTGATTTCTGTCCCTGTCGAGGTCGCTGTGTCCGTAGGTTGTCAGGTTTTTATTTCCAGTTCCCTCAGCTGTCGGGTTTCGGACCTTCTTCCCGTAGGAGAGGCTGTAGTGTCACAGACGTTACCTCAGTTTGTCACTGTTGAAAAGGATTAAAAAAAAACACAACTGAAACCATAAAAAAAGACAAAATACATAGTTATAAAAGCAACAAAAAATTTCTGAATGGCGGTGAAGACTTTTTTTTTTATTAACTAAAGAAAACGTGATGCTGCTTGTGCGGGGGTGGAGGGCACGGCCTCTGCCCTGCCGTGGCCTCAGGAGTGGCTGTCCCTCCACTTTCACCTTGTCACCATGGCCACCCCGGGAAGGGAGGGAAGGGATGTGTGGGGCAGCTTGGCAGCACCTATGGGTGGGGGGCACTCAGCGGCCCTCGGTGCAGCCCCCTCCAAACAGCCAGGGCTGCCTGATGCCAAATGTATTCCAACCACGTCCGCAGGCTAATTTCAATTTCCTGGTAATTATGCAAATGAATGTGGATTTAATTAAGGGCAGATTTCATTAAAGTCTTCTTGGGGAAATGAGAACAGGGTGGGGGAGAGCGAGGAGGAGGAGGAGGAGGAGGCGGTGGCAGGGAAGCAGAGATGAAGGCAGCGCCTGCCCCGGAAGATAAACGGCCCCAGGGGATGCGGAGGGGCTGGACGGGATCCTTTGGGAGTGGGGTCCCACCCGGCCCTGCCGTGGGACCCCAGTGCAGGAGGCCAGAGCTGCGTGGGGCATGGCTGGGGCAGTGCAGCAGCGGCTCCTCGGTGCCTCCCCAGCCCCGCTCCGGGCACCGGGCAGCGAGTCCTGTCCATCCCCTGCTGCAGCAGCGGCGGCTCCTTCCCTCCCACCGGGGCAGGGCGTTGCTCTGACACGTGATTCGTATTTTTCTCTTCCCCGGCTAAAAATACAGATTTGGCCATGCAAGAGGTCTAGGAAATCAATGTCATTGTCACCAGGCGCTGGCTGGCAGGACTCTCCCCTCCCCGATCCAGACAAAAAAGGGATCGCTGCCATTTGACGTCTCCGAGCCGAAGCGCTCCCGCGGCTCCAGCGGAGCTGCCTTTAATCCAAAGTGAAATGGGGCTAATTTTATCCCGGCAAGGTCGGGATGCTGCGAGCCCGGCAGCGCCGGCGGGGCACGAGCTGCTTGTCTCCGGGCAAAAGCTTCAGCCGTAAAAAACGGAGCTAAAGTTTGCCAAGTCACCACCTGCACGGCAAAGGTGTCANCAGAGAGGAAGGGTGTGGTGGCAGCAGCCACTGGTGGTCCCTTAGTGACAAGGTCCTGGGGTGTGTGTGGAGGTCACACCTTCCCTCCTGGATTTGGGCATCCGGCAGAGCGGGGAGCTCACCCCACCGCCGCGGTGGGGAAGCTGTGGGGGCAACCCAAGGCAGGAGCACCCTGCTGTGGTTCGGGCTTCCCTCCCATGGGGTGGGTGCCGCGGGGCAGCCCCGGTGCCCCAATTCCCCACAAAGGGCTATAACGCTTTCCAGCAGCAGCAGCAGCAGTTTACAGAGCAGGGG
>VXAX01004737.1:273825-290972 GCA_013399835.1 Leptocoma aspasia
AATGGCGGTGAAGACTTTTTTTTTTATTAACTAAAGAAAACGTGATGCTGCTTGTGCGGGGGTGGAGGGCACGGCCTCTGCCCTGCCGTGGCCTCAGGAGTGGCTGTCCCTCCACTTTCACCTTGTCACCATGGCCACCCCGGGAAGGGAGGGAAGGGATGTGTGGGGCAGCTTGGCAGCACCTATGGGTGGGGGGCACTCAGCGGCCCTCGGTGCAGCCCCCTCCAAACAGCCAGGGCTGCCTGATGCCAAATGTATTCCAACCACGTCCGCAGGCTAATTTCAATTTCCTGGTAATTATGCAAATGAATGTGGATTTAATTAAGGGCAGATTTCATTAAAGTCTTCTTGGGGAAATGAGAACAGGGTGGGGGAGAGCGAGGAGGAGGAGGAGGAGGAGGCGGTGGCAGGGAAGCAGAGATGAAGGCAGCGCCTGCCCCGGAAGATAAACGGCCCCAGGGGATGCGGAGGGGCTGGACGGGATCCTTTGGGAGTGGGGTCCCACCCGGCCCTGCCGTGGGACCCCAGTGCAGGAGGCCAGAGCTGCGTGGGGCATGGCTGGGGCAGTGCAGCAGCGGCTCCTCGGTGCCTCCCCAGCCCCGCTCCGGGCACCGGGCAGCGAGTCCTGTCCATCCCCTGCTGCAGCAGCGGCGGCTCCTTCCCTCCCACCGGGGCAGGGCGTTGCTCTGACACGTGATTCGTATTTTTCTCTTCCCCGGCTAAAAATACAGATTTGGCCATGCAAGAGGTCTAGGAAATCAATGTCATTGTCACCAGGCGCTGGCTGGCAGGACTCTCCCCTCCCCGATCCAGACAAAAAAGGGATCGCTGCCATTTGACGTCTCCGAGCCGAAGCGCTCCCGCGGCTCCAGCGGAGCTGCCTTTAATCCAAAGTGAAATGGGGCTAATTTTATCCCGGCAAGGTCGGGATGCTGCGAGCCCGGCAGCGCCGGCGGGGCACGAGCTGCTTGTCTCCGGGCAAAAGCTTCAGCCGTAAAAAACGGAGCTAAAGTTTGCCAAGTCACCACCTGCACGGCAAAGGTGTCACCTGTCCGGCAGAGCCGCAACCTCCCTGCCTCCCCTCCGAGTCTGCTCCCCGGTTTGGCCGGGAAGGCGGCCGGACATTCCGGGGGCACGGCCGCTGAGCTTGGGCACTCCCCGGGCAAAGGATGAGAGACACGATCGCTGCTCTGAAGGGAAAATAATCCTCGATTTGGACAGATCCTGGAGGAGCGGAGGGAAGGGGATGGCGTGGCAGGTGTGGAATGGTGTGGGTGCAGCATCCCGTAAAACGAGATCCTTCCGAGCTGGGAAGGCCAGGAAGGCCCGGCTGTGACACTCAGCTGCTGATCCCGCCTCGGATCTCATCCACTCCTCGATTCCGGAGCGGGATTGTGCCCGGTTTTCCTCACAGACACTTTGTGAGGCACTGCAGCCCCAGCTAAAACACTGGGGGTTGGGAGTAAAAATAACTGGGAATGATCCGCTCGTTGGGAGCACAACGATCAACGCCAAGCTGGCATTGCACGAAGTCCCACCCCAATCGCAAACAAGCCCTTTAAAAGGTAATATTTTGCCACTAGGATGGTGCTTCAGCTCGCTGCTGACTCAGGAGGGGCCGTGGGATGAGGAGGGATTTCCCACGCACCCCGAACAGGGAGGGACCGCAGGGTCCGGGCTGCCGGGGGCTTCCCCAGCGCGGCTCGGGGACACGGGGGGACGCTAGCCCGGCGTGGGGAGCATCCATGAACTGCGCTTCTCGGGGCCGATCCGCTTCCAAGAACTTCCAAAAATAGCGGCGGCACGGCGCTGGAACGGGCGTAGGGAGGAAGTGTGACTCATGTGCCACCCGGTGCCCCGGCGGAACCGGGCGGGCGCCCGAGCGGGAATTGCGGGAATGCGGCAGGAACGGGAGCAGGCACGGGGACATCCCGATGCTCCTTCTGGTGGCAGCAGACTGCCCACGGAGGGGACGCAGCTCGGGCTCGTCCCTGCCTGTCCTTCCCGCGGGGACCCGCTGCTGTCTGCGATTCCAGCTGCCAAGCGTGATGGACAGATGTCAGTCAAGGCCTGGCAGCGGCCGAGGGCCCCAGCGGGAGCGAGCTGCTGGAGACAGACAGCAAAAACTGTCCCGAGGTGGGGAAAAACGCAGCCTGTGCTGCCTGGCAAGGCTCAGCAGGCCCGTGGCTGGCGGCTGGAGGGAGAGGTGACCTTGTGTGACGATCCAGCCACTTTTGGGAGGAGGGAGAGCAGAGCTGGCTGCACCTCCGGCCCCAGCCCAGCTCCCAGCACATGCGTGCCTGTGGAAAGAGCCCTGTGAGCATCCCACAGGGAACAGCTGATGGCCAGGCTCTGCCAGGTGCTGCTGCCTTTGCTCCAGCCTCAGCCAGCCGGGGGATCTCGGCTCGGGGCAGAGGGAAGCAGGAAGCTGCCGGGGGAGGCACCTCCCGCCTGGCCCTGTGCTCCCCACAACGCCTTTGGACGCGTTTTTTCACCAAAAGGTGTTTTTTTCCCCATGGAAGAGGCAGTGTTTTCAGCAGGGTCTTTGGCTGAAGGACAGGTGGGGGTGTCAGTTTTGGGAGGAGGGGATTGATGGCAGTGTTGGGGTGCGGGGAGGTGCCAGGGGGACTGGGGAGCACCCCCAGCCCTGAACACCCCCCACCCCCCAAAGAGGTGGGCTATGGGCTCCAGCTCGCAGGCCTCCCACGTTGCCATGACAACTGCAGCATCCCAGCTTGGCAGGGATGGGAAATCTCCATCCCATCACTGCTCGCCCGGCCGTGGCTCTGGATCTGGCACAGGCAGCATCCTAAACCCACGGAGGAACACGAGGTGCAATCCCTGCTGGCCCTGAGGGCTGGGCCACGCTTCTCCTTCCTGCACAGCCCTCCCAGAGCCACACGGCTGCCAGGGCAGGGGCAGCAGAGATCTCTGCTTTTCACACGTGGATCTTCCCATTCCAAACCCTTCCACCTGCTCTGGATTTGTGGGGTCCTGGCAAGCAGAGCATCCATCCTCCAGGCTGCCCCCACACCTTCCTGTCTTCTCTGGGGGGACAAAGTGGGCAGTGGGCTCCCAGATCACGGACCCTGCTCCCCCAGTTGCCCCAGATTTGGGGGCAGCAGAGCCAGGGGTGTCTCTGGGTTGCTGTTACCCCCATTAATCACAGCATTCTCACGGGCATCCTCATCGTTGCTCTCTGCAGCCTCCCAACCCCTCAGCTCTGAGCCTGGAGAGATCCCGAGCTAATTCCTCGCTGACAGCAGTGGCACAGGGCTGTGGAGAAGCTTAGCTCGTGTCTCAGAGGCTGCTGTACCTCCACAAAAGTCGCATTTGAAGAGCACTAATACAAGATTAATCGAGGTTTTAATAAACAGTGAATCGAGCGCTAATGGAACCCAACTTGTAAGCCATGTGTAACACCCCGGGGGCTTAAAGGCATCCAGAACATGGCTGGAACATGCTGAAGGGGGATGTTAATCACCTTGTGGCCCTGAAGACACCGCAGGGGAAGGGAATTTTAGGGGAAAGGCTGCAGGTGAGCCTGGGACACGACCTCACCCCTCCCACTGCTTCAGGACACGGGGATTTACAAGCGCTTCCCCCAGCCCAGCCCTGGCACGAAGGCAGGCAGAGGAATTTGGGACACCTGAGTGCCCCCGGGGCTGGAGCCACAATGAAGCAAGGCCAGTTAATAAGGGAAGGCCAGATGTGCCTTGGGGTGGAGCTATTCCCAGGCATGAAGTAGGGGGTGGTAACTGGGGACCAATTGGAGTGGGCAAGCTCTGCAGCTGGCTTGGGGTCCCTCTCCTGGGGCTACCCCACCCCCCTGGACAGGAGCCCATCAGCACCTCCCTGGCTGAAGCTGCTCCCAGATCTGATACTCTCAGACAGGGATTTAGATTCCCTCCATCCCCTCCAGCCTGAGGAAGGTCCAGCTCCCTCAGCCTCTGCTGGCCTGGCTCCAGTTTGTGGCACCTCTGCAGCCACTCGAGGGCCAGGCCTGGTTTGAGGAGCAGTGCCAGGAGCCTTTCCCAAGGACCAAGGTCTAGTTCCAAAGTCCCCCTGGTCCCCGTGAGCATGGCTGGCTCTGCAGAGCTCCTAGGTCACGTCTGCCCCACAAGGCTGGCCAGGATAACTGGTGTGTGCCAGGGCTGGCTGGCTGCCCCCCAGGCTGCCCAGACAACTGGCTTGGCTTCAGGGCCAGGGGACTCCAATATCTGGAGGCTGCCAGCCGTGCTGGCTGTGGCTGTGGGCTGGACATCGACTCTGGCTGTGGCTGTGTGAGAGCTCAGCAGCTCAGGATGGATGGACTGTGGTGGTTTAGTGGCCAGGAGATTCTCAAGGGTCTTAATTTGCTCCTTAGCACCTCAATCACCTCCATGTGTTTGGATAGGCCCCTGTGGGGAAAGGAGCAGCTCTGCAGCACCCCAGGGCACTTGGGCTGGCAGCAGGGTTGAAGCAGCCCAGGATTCTCTGTGAGGAGCTGAACACCATCCTGGCCTCCAGGCTTCCCAAGCAGGCTGGATCTTGGGGAAGGACAGGCCTGGGGACCAGCACAGCAGTCCCATTCATCTCCAAGTGACCTCCCTGCAGGACGAGGCATCTGGCTGTGAGTCACTGCCCTGGGAGCCACTTGCTCCTGCTGCTCCACAGCCCTCAGGGAGACATTCACTGGCCAGTCTGCTCTGAGAGGGCATCAGCCCCCACCAGCTCAGGATCTTCTGCCAGAACTCTGGAAAGGAGGAGCCCCACACCCAGAGTCACCACCCAGAGCTGGATTGCAGCTGGTGGGTGTTAGGGGCTCCAGAGCCCCACGAGTCCCTGTGAGGCACGAGCCAAAAGCATTCTCCAGTCTCCAAGCAGTGGCTGCCAGCTGAGGGACAATGGCCAGCTGAGGCAGAGGAGCAGGGACATGCTACCCCCCCCCGGCTCCCTCCTTCCCTCTATCACTTGAAGTCTCTCAGGTGTCAGTGCCAGGTAGGTCAGCCATCAGCATCTGGATCACAGATTCTGGAATAGTTCAGCTTGGAAGAGACCATTGGAGCTCATCTGGTCCCACCCTGCTCCAGCAGGGTTCCCCAGAGCGTGTTGCTCAGGATTGTGTCCAGATGGCTCTTGAACATCTGCAGGGAAGGAGCCTCAGCAGCCTCTCCAGGCAGCCAGGGCCAGCGCTCGGTCACTGTGCAGGGAGGAAGTTCTTCCTCGTGTTGATGGTTTAGTGGGAAGGGTCACAGGTTGGTCTCACTGATCTTGGAGATCTTTTCCATCTCTAATGATTCCATGTCCCAAGAGAACTCCTGGGATCAGTTCCTGCCCACTGCTGGGCCCTGGAGCAGAGTCTGGGCCCTGCCCTGAGCCCTCAGGGACACCCAGGGCTGAGGGCCCCTCTCAGCTGGGGCTCCTCTCCAGGCTGAACAGCCCCAGCTCCCTCAGCCTTTCCTCACAAGGAAGGAGATGCTCCAGGCCCCTCACCCTTGTCTTGGGCAAACCAGTCACAAAGAGGCCCATTGGAGCCACCTGGGGATCTTGAGCACCTGCAGCATCTTGGTGATCTTGCTGGACAACATTTTCATCTTCAAAATAATCTCTGAAAGCTCACAAAGGTGTCAGGAGGCTCCTGATGGCCAGAAAATGGCCAACATCCCACAGGTGTGCGATGAGGAGACTCCAGGGGTCAGACCCATTGGTTCACCTGGCAGAGCAGCCAAGCACAACCTCAGGACAGGGCTCAGCAGAGCCCCAGCTGAGGTTTAAATATCCCCACAGGGATGGATGGATGGATGGATGGATGGATGGATGGATGGATGGATGGATGGATGGATGGATGGATGGATGGATGGATGCAGACAGACAGACAGACAGACCGACAGACCCTACAGCCCCTCAGCTGAGCTCCCCAGGAGTTTTTGTAGGCCCAGCAGCCCCAGTTTGGCCCCACACAGTGTGAAACTGTCCTGGCAGAGCTTCTGCCTTGGTTTACTGGATCAAACTGGACACTTCTGGGGACGGGCAGTGGTGTTGCTGCTGGGCCGTGCCAGGTGGGCCCAGAGAAGGCATTGGCAGCCCTGGTGTCCTGTGTGACCCAGTTAGAGCATGCAGGGAGCTCTGTGCCTGTTCTGGCTGAGCAGCCCTGTTCCCTGGGTTAGTTCCCCGCAGTGACTCAGCCCGGCCCCTTTATCAGCCCTGCACACAAAGAACCCTTTGTGCTCCTCCAGCCCTGCCAGGGGGACTGCCAAGGACCAATTAATCACCAGCTCCTGCTGCCACAGGCCTGGGGATGGTGCCCTGGGAAGGGGGAGATCAAGGATTGGAGAAGGGCCACTGCCTGCCCCATGGGACACAGCTGGGACTGGAGCCCAGGTCCTGATCCCACCCCAGGAAGACAGTGGTGAGGCAAGCACCAGCCACCCCCCTGTCATACCAGTCATGGAATGAGAGCTGGGTTGGGTGTGAAGGGACCTTAAAGATCACCCAAATCTCCTGCCATGGGCAGAGACACCTTCCACTAACCCAGGGTGCTCCAAGCCCCTTCCACCCTGGCCTTGGACACTTCCAGAGATCCAGGGGCAGCCACAGCTTCTCTGGGCACCCTGTGCCAGGGCCTCCCCACCCTCACAGGGAACAATTCCTTCCCAATATCCCATCCATCCCTGCCCTCTGGCAGTGGGAAGCCATTCCCTGTGTCCTGTCCCTCCATCCCTTGTCCCAAGTCCCTCTGCAGCTCTCCTGGAGCCCCTTTAGGCCCTGGAATGGGCTCTGAGGTCTCCCTGGAGATCAGCAGTGGCTGTTGGCCAAGGGAGGTGGTTTTGGCTCTGTCAGCCAGAGCAAGGCAGGTATTTGTGGGCATGGGAGGTGCGTGGCACAGGATTATCAAGTTTGGTGAGTATGGATGATACATGGACAGCTCCAGCAGGTCCATCAACTCCTCCTGCTTCCTGAGCCAGCCATGGACCTCAGGAGATGAAACCCAAGTGCCCAATTTCGAGTTTGCTGGGAGGGCAGCAAATCCTGCTGGCTGTGCAGCAATTCCCAGGCTGGTGGCCCTGAGTGGTAACATGGGACATTCCCAGGGCTCAGCAGGGCTCGTGTGCACAGGGCTGAAGCAGAAACTTTTTTGGGGTGAAAGAGTCAGTTTGGGCAGGCTGAAAGTGCTGAGCAGTCGATGTGTCTGCACTGGTGGCTGCAGAGGGTCAGCAGAGGCTGGGTGCAGCAGAGGCTGGGTGCAGCAGAGGCTGGGTGCTGCAGAGGGTCAGCAGAGGCTGGGTGCAGCAGAGGCTGGGTGCTGACCCTGGCTCACAGCCACCCAGAGAAGGGCACGGCTGGGCTGTGCCCAGTGGGGATGAGCTGCTCCTGCAGCTCCCTGAGGGCCAGCTCAGCCCCTGCCCTGTCCTGCTCAGGCTGGTGAGGGGAGTGATATGGTCCCCTTGGATCACCTGTCGGGTGTCAGTGTGCCACTGCTGCTGGGGACAGCCAGGCAGGGGTTACCAAGGTGGTAATTGGTGACATCTGTCCTCGGCACAGAGGAGCTACAAAGCTGCAGCAGGAGTGAGGCTCTGGATCCAGCACCTGCACATCCCTGGGGACACCAATCCTTCCTGAGGAGGGACAAAGGGCTCACCTGAGAGCTCCCAGCTGTTCGAATAAACACAATGTACCCACCCCAGGGCACAGCAGGAGCTGTGCAGGGCGTGGGGAGCTGCTCTGCCTGCAACACCTGCCCCTAAAGGGAGCTGATCAGGCTGGGAGAATGGGATTTCGCCACCAGGCACTGTGTTCCCATTTTTGCCATGGCTGGACCCTAAGGAGTTAACAGCAAATGCCACCTCGTGTATTTTATCTCTCCTCCATTGAGGCAGCTCTGACACTGGCAGCAGAACAATGCAAAATTCTGATTAGCTCTGGTTTTCTAGCAAGAGGGGAGGCACAAGAGGGTGGAGATTTAATACTATTCTGCATAATTTTTAATCTAAATTCCATTTCTTTTCTTTTCTTTCTCCAGGAAGCAAACAATCTAGGGGGTTTTGTACTCAATTTCTTGCTTTCATAATCTAAATGAATTGTTTGCAAGTAGGAGCCAGCTGCAAAGCTGGCAATCTCGGATCAAATCTGCCTTTCTCCTAGTTCTTTCAATCATTAATTTGCTCCTCAGCTCTGATTAGCTAATCCTGGCTGCCTTGTGGCAGTTTCCAGGGAAAAACGGTGTAAGAGCTGCAGCTCCCATTGCCGGAGCCGGAGCTGACGGCCGTGTGACGGGATTGATTCCTGGGGGGTCGTGGTGCTCCTGCTTGTCACTTCTCCAGAGACAAGTGGGGTATTCTCTAGGAGAAAAGGCTGGCAGGGTTATTTCTGGCATGCTGGCATTTTGGAAATACCAGAGGATGCTGCTTTCCCCTGCTCTGCGCAGGGTGTGCGAGTTTGTTACGCTGAGATTAATTAGCTGGGCTTTAAAATAGGAACCCAAGGCACCACAGCAGATCCTTGCTCAGAGATATCTGGGTGCTGCCCCATTTTTGGGATGTTGCTGCTGTGCCTGGGGGACGTGGCAGAGCTGCCACCTCCTTTTCCTAGATGGGAAACAGGCACAGGGCTTTGCTTGCTGGTGGATGGAGGCTCACAGAGCTCAAGCCTCAGCAGGGATGTCTGGAAGGGGATGGGAAATGGGATGTTTTGTGCCAGGCCCTGGTTTGTTACACAGTGAATTAATCTTTACTCAGAGGGTGCTGAGGCCCTGGCACAGGGTGCCCAGAGAAGCTGTGGCTGTCCCTGGATCCCTGGCAGTGTCCAAGGAAAGTTTGGATGGGGCTTGGAGCAGCCTGGGACAGTGCAAGGTGTCCCTGCCCATGGCAGGGGGTGGGATGGGCTTTAATGTCTCTTCACACCCAAACCATTCATAATTCTCTGATTTTATTAATTAATTCTATGAATTAATTAATTAATTGGTCTCAGCTCCTGGGAGTGCTCCTGCCAAGCCCAGATGGGCTGGGGGTGTCCCACTGGGATGTCACCTCCCCAGGCTGACTGCTGGCACTCACCAGGGCATCTCCTCATGGTGTCGAGCTCCCTGCAATCTCAGTCCCACGGGTCTGAGGGCCCAGGTGACAGGGACAGGGCTCTGTGACCCTTGTGTCTCCAGGCTGGCCAGGTCAGGGCTGCTGCTGGCCCCGTGTGCCCTTTCCTCACGTGCAGCTCCACAGGGCTGCTCCCTCAGCTGCTGTCTTTATTCCATTCCTTTTCCAGATCAAATTCCCCGAGTGCTGGGGGTGGATCCTTTTAATTTTCATTTGTTTCAAAGCCGTACAGAGCTCACAAGCATGACAGAAATGTGCCTGCAGTGCAGGAAATGGCCTACTTAGCTGCAGGAGCAGAGCAGGCTCCTCCAGCATGCTGATTCCAAGGACCTTGTCCTCCCAAGGGACCAGGGCAACTGCCTGCTGCTTCTCTCTCCAGCTCCTTTCTGGAGATGTTTGGTCCTACCACAAAGCCCAAAGAGCCCATGCAGGCAGAACAGTGCTGGGGAGCAGAGATTGGGAGAAACTTCCAAGGTTGGACAGGGCTTGGGAACAACCTGGGATAGTGGAAGGTGTCCCTGCCCACAGCAGGGGGTGGGATTGGATGAGTTTTATGGTTTCTTCCAACACAAAGCAGTCTGGGTTTCTGTGATTCTGACACTGAAATGCTGTGTGAGGTCAGGCCAGGTCACTGTGTCCCCCCTCACACCCGGCTGGCTGTGACAATCTCTTTTGGCTGTTCCAAGGTAGTTTAGAGAAGGGCAGGGGCTGTGTTAGGACTGGTACCTGCTGAGGAAGCAGAGCTTGCAGGGCCAGACCTCTGACAGCTCTGGGACTTATTGGGCACTTTCATCTTCTCTGCAAAGAGACAGATCTCAGAGGTGTCACCTTGTCACAGTTTGTGTGAGCTGGGAAGGAGGAGGGCTCACTCCAGGCCCTTCCAGAGGGAAAGGCCGTGCCAAGAAGGGGCTCACACACCCACAGCACCCAGAGCTGGGCTGGCCACATTGCTCTGCCCTCACCTCTGGGACACTCACAGGGACTGTCCCTGCCACCTCTGCCTTGGCTGGAACTAGAAGCATGCACAGAATGACAGAATGTCCTGAGTTGGAAGAGACCCAAACAGATCACAGATGCAACCCCTGGCCCTGCATAGGCCCCCCAACAATCCCACCCTGTCCCTGAGCATTGTCCCACAGGCACCCCAACAATCCCACCCTGTCCCTGAGCATTGTCCCACAGGCACCCCAACAATCCCACCCTGTCCCTGAGCATTGTCCCACAGACCCCCCAACAATCCCACCCTGTCCCTGAGCATTGTCCCAGCACTCCTGGAGCTCTGGCAGCCTCGGGGCCGTGCCCATTCCCTGGGGAGCCTGGGCAGTGCCCAGCACCCTCTGGGAGAAGAACCTTTCCCTGATCTCCAGCTGAGCCTGCCCTGGCCCAGCTCCAGCTGTTCCCTGTCCCAGAGATCAGAGACTGGAGCTGCAGCCCCTGCTGAGCTCTGCCCTCAGTCTCCTTCTCCAGCTGAACAATCCAAGTGCCCTCAGCTGCTCCTCAGACCCTTCCCCATGCCCATGTCCCTCCTTTGGACACTCTCCAACAGCTTTAGATCCTTCTGATATTGTGGCACCCCAACTGCCCCAGACCCGAGGTGAGGCTGCACCAGGGCAGAATCTAAGTCTTTGCCTTAGCAGGGCAGGTGGGAACAGGAGGCTTCCTGGGCTGAGAAGAGTCTTTCCTAAAGGAAAAAGACCCCAGTGGGTCCCAGGAAGGCTGAGGGCCTTTGTATTAACACCAGCTGCCTCTCCTCTGGGCTCCTAGAAAGGATCATAGGCCCAGCAGCTGCTGCAGGAGGAGGAAGAGGAGGCAGGGCCGTGTGCCCATGGGAGGGAGCAGGATGTGGGCTGGCACAGCTCCTGACAGGGCTGCTGGAGCAGAGGCAGGTGGACATTGGGCTGTCCAGCTTTTAATCTTATTGAACTGGTGTACTGAACCTCCTGGGATCCAGCCTTCCCTCTGACCATTTCCATTTCATTTGCTGTGGGTTTGTCTTTGCTTCAAAGAACACAGGAGCAGCAGCAAGCAGAGTCTCTCCATGAAGTCTTTGAGGCCTGGGGGAGATGGAGTCCCCAGGCACCTGGGAGACACAGCAGTGAACACCTGCCCCTGTATTTGCTTCCCAAGGTTTTCCCAGCCAGAGGGGTGCTCCAAGCCTTGCTCCATGGACACAAGCAGACTGTCTCTGGATGGACTCCACTGGGAAGCACAGCCACAGTTCAGAGGGGTTTGTTTTGGGGTGCTGAGCCTTCCTCCACCACTCTCATTTCTCTGACCCATGCTAATGCCACACTTGAGACTCTGTGTTTTAATTCCAAACAAACAGTGCTCTCAGAGCTGGCTGTGCCTGTGTGTCCATCTCCACAGCAGCATCCAAGGCTGCCTGGGGGCCTTGCCCATCTCTGCTAGCAATCCTGGCATTCAATTCGGTGGATGCTCTCTGATGTCAGGGAGTCAAAAAGGCAGCAGAGCAGCTCCTGGGCCTGGGGAGAAACCAAGGAAAGGGTTGGAGAGAGCTGGGAGTTCTGTGCATGGCAAAGAAACTTTTTCCAGAGGCAGGTTTCTTGTGCAGAGGCTGTTTCCCAGGCTGGATTAATCCCAGCACAGAGGTGGCTGTGAGTGTCCCCCAGCAGGGAACCCTACTCCTTGTGATGCTCAGGAATTATGTTTCCAAGGAACTGAAGAAAAGCAACAGCAAGCAAGGTGCTTAGTGGGAAATCTCCTCCCTCCCTGGCTGCTCTGCCTGTCCTTCCCAAGCCCAGCCCTGGAGCAGCCCTGGCATGGCTGTTTCTGAGCTGGAGAGGCCAATGTGGTGCCAAGGGCTGCAATCCCTGCTGTCTGCAATCCTGGCTGTGCTGATGAGCACCCTGGCCCCAAAGCACTGGGAAGGCTGTGCTGCTGCCCACCCCACACAGCCCTCGGGCCCTCCTGCCAGCCCTGCTTCTCCTCACAGCTTTTTAGTCTCTTTCAGGGGACTGCAGCCCTTCTGCCTGCTGCTGAGGGGCAGAGGATCCTGCCAAGGGGGGCTGGGAGGTGTTTTCTCTGTGTTGCTCTGCTCCAGTTCCACATTTCATGTGTCTGCAGGGAGGGTGGCTCTAGGCAGAGTGGAGGGATTGGTACTGCCAGGGGAGGCTGGACTGCTCCCCGAGGGCTCTCACTGAGGGACAGAGACTGTGTCACTCCACTGCTCTGATGGCAGATGGTGGCATGTCAGCGATGTCACCAAGGGACAGCCACTCTGTCCTCACAGTCCCATCGGAGCCACAGTCACTGCTGCAGGTGAGGGGAAGTGTCCAGCCCCAGGACATCCCAGTCCCCAGGCTGAGCACAGCACCCCCTAACCACTCCCTTATCACTGGAGACATCCCAGTATGGGCATGGACCAGCTGTGGGAACATCTGGAACACCCCTGTGGAAGGTCACCAGCCCCTAATGGTGTCACCAACAAACCACAGCTCTGTCACTTCCAAATGTGAGCTGAGTGCGCCTGGCACCAGCAGGGTCACTGGGGATAACAAGGAACTCCCAAAGCCTGGGTTTGTCTGCTCTTAAGGCAGGTGTTTCACCCAGGGCAGGTGAAGGTGCTCCAGGAATGCAGCAGAAGCAGGCAGACAACCAGCCCAGGCACAGATGTCAGCACTGCACCAGGCCACATTTGGAAAGCTGGTTTCTCATCCCATTGCCTAATCCCAAATCACACTGGGAGCAAGGACGATATTCCATTTCTCTTCCATGGCTCAGCTCCACCAGGAAAGGCTGCAGCTCTGCTCAGACCATGAGGATTTGAAACCCATGTTCATTTAACCCTCCTGAACTTTGCCTGATATCGTGTTGTTGCTCATTAGCTTTGCCCTGCAAAGCCTGGCTGACATTTCATAAACTCATTAGCAGGAGATCAGAGCCTCAAACATCATTCCTGGGGCCATCCTTTGAGGAACAGATTCCCCGGTGTGTTTGCTCCTCAGATCTCACTCTGATTCCTGAACCTGCCCTGAACTTGGGAGAAAAAGGCCCGTTGGGAAAGCAGCAGGAGCTGCTGCTGTGCTGTTTGTACCCCCAAGGAGATGTGCTGCTGTCCCAGGACTGCATTCCTGCCCAAAACTCCGAGCTCTTGCGAGCAGCCCCTGCTTCCAGAGGGATTAGATTGTGCATCCCAAGCTGCCAGAAGCAGGGAGAAAGGCTGAGCATATTTGCTTTTTCTCCTCTCTAGCACAAAAAGCCCTCTAAGCCTCTCCCTGATAGGCTCGTTCCCCAGCGCCGGGAAGCAGAAGGGATTTTATGTCAGGCACAAAGATGTAATGTCCTTTCAAAGCAAATCAGGAGGCAGCTTGGACTTGCTGGCCTGTCACATTCCTTGGCAACAGCCTGGCACCCTGGCAGCAGCCAGCGCTGGGCTGTGACAGCCCTGCAGCTCCGCAGAGCCGTGCAGGCAGAGCTGCCCGGGCACAGCAGCGCCGGGGATCCCACTGCGCCCTCGGGAAGCGGCTGGGAACGGCGGCTCAGCGGCTCCGGGGAAGTTGGGGTAGTTTTGTCTGCGTTAAAAGCAGGAATGCACACTTCAAAGAGGGCTCGGTGTCTTTTAAGGCTCAATCCTTAGAGCGCTGGTGCTTGAAGGCAGCAGCTCTGATGTGTTAGATGAGGTTACAAACACATCTCACTTTCCTGCTGGGCTTTTATTGGGAAGAAAAAAGGATCCAGAGCAGAGGTTTGTCCACTTGCTATCATTTCTCACTCTCCACAAGTCTTTTATCACAGAATCACAGAATGGTTTGGGCTGGAAGGGACCTTAAAGCTCATGTCACTCCACCCCCCTGGCATGGGCAGGGACACCTCCACCAGGACTTTACATCTCCTGATCCAAACTCCTCAGGCTCTGCCTCCTCTATCCAAACCTCTCATTTGTTTTGAACTAAACTTTGATGATTACAGCCCGAATTTTGAATGTATTTATGCAGTTTATTCCCATTAGCTGCCCACATGTCTGGAGCTCAGTGTTTCTTTTCTTGGGATGAATTACTGAGAAAAAATTCAGCTAGACCATCCCTGGAATGGCTAATGGCTTCACTCCTCCTCTTCCACTTGGATTTGGGCTTCTGTAATGCAACTTTCAGAACAGAGGACCTGTGCCAGCTTGGCCATAGGGCTGAATGAACATTTCCTGTCACTATTTTTTGACAAATATCACAGACACTTGAAATTCTTCCCTGTGAGGGTGGTGAGGCCCTGGCACAGGGTGCCCAGAGAAGCTGTGGCTGCCCTTGGATCCCTGGAAGTGCCCAAGGCCAGGCTGGATGGGGCTTGGAGCAACCTGGGACAGTGGAAGGTGCCCCTGCCCATGGCAGGGGGGTGGGACTGGATGAGCTTTAAGGTCCGGTCCAACCCCAAACATTCCACGATTCCTTAATATTTTTCTCAGTGTTGATTTTTCACAAAAAGTAACAGAATTTCTATGGAAAATACAGAACCTTTATCAATACCTCCAAATGTTTTGATTCAAAACTGTGTCACC
The DNA here is from genome assembly GCA_013399835.1 of Leptocoma aspasia. Lineage (NCBI taxonomy): Eukaryota > Metazoa > Chordata > Aves > Passeriformes > Nectariniidae > Leptocoma > Leptocoma aspasia. Next base: position 288,406 of record VXAX01004737.1, read on the forward strand.
ACTGTAATGTGGGAGACAGTTTGACAGGATTTTGGTCCCACCTGCCCCATGTTCCGGGCTCTAAGCCTAAGGCTTGGGGCTGTCACCACCTCTGACTCATAAAAGTTATAATTTCCTTTGAAATTTCAACCAATATTAACAAGTTCCCTTTATCACAGGGGCACAAAGAACACATATCCATACCATAAACTTCTCTACTTGCCTGATTCTCATTTTGGGGATAAAGGAGATGCTCTGCAGTGTCCAGGACTGACTGGTTCTGCCAGCAGGCACTGGGGGCAAAGAGAAAAGGAAGCAGGGTTAGTTTGCCATGTCAGCTGGGAGGAAGGGAGATGACCCAGCCCTGGGGAGGTCTGAGCTGTGTGCCAGGAGCTCCAGCCATGGGCATCTGTTACTGCTCCTCTTTACACAGCTAAATCCTGGGTTTTACAAAGCTTTGTGTAAATGGCTTTGCACTATTTAAATACAAACCTTCAAGCAAACTTTAAATACAAACTGGACAAGCCATGTCCAGTTGCATAAGGGTTGTTATGGGGCAGTGGGAAACACACATAAATGTGGGTACTTGGCTCTGGGCAAGGGGCTTTTTCTCCACTGAGATAATCTGGGTGTTTTTCCCCAGTCCCAGGATTTACTAAACTGCCTGGAGCAGCAGGCACTGCCTCACTAGTCCTGGTTTTGCTCTGGCCTTCCTCAAGCCACACACGACCTGACCACAAAACGTATTCCAGAGAAACCAAAAGGCAAGGCATCAATTTCAGAAGTGCCTTTTAAACGGACCCTGTGCACACTCGGAACCTCGGGCTGGAAAACTCTCCCGAGGCTTTGGAACCACTCCCTGCTCCCTGCCCCCATATCCAGGTATTGTGCTTGGCAACAGTTTTCCCTTCACGGGTTTTCAGCAGCTCCGAGATTTTACACCCCATGCGTTCATTTTTTTTCTCTCTCTCTCTTTTTTTTTTTTTTTTTCTGATTTTGGGACCAGTTATATAAGAANTAATTTCTACACCTCCTTCCCCTCCAAAGCTCCCCGGGATGAGTTTCCTATAGGGATAACATCGCTCCCTGCTAGCAGCAATTAACACTTGGTAAGAATGTTCCATCTGAGAGAAAAACATCCAGCTACGTTCCTCAGCACTTGGCTTCTGCACTGATTGCAGTACTTCGTTTCAAGGCAGGAAAGCACAAAGCCTGGCCTAAACTCTAATTTTTTCCTGCTGCAGCTCTGTTTTGGGGGTGCTCTAGCCAAACCCTGCCTACTGAGCTGAGTTAACCAGGTGAGCTGCTAAGTCTGTGCACAACACAGGTCCTAACAATCTTAAAGTGCTTTTTCAATGCTTAAATCATAGAGGAGTAATCACTGTGGAATCAGCATCACCTCTTAAGGCGGCTAAATCTGGTTTGTCATGCATAAAAAGCAGAGCATGCCTTCCTTCCAGGAGTTGCTTTGAATCTACTGCTGTAAACTCCTGCCTCTGCCACCCTGCAGCCAGGAAACGTGGCTGTGGAAACAAGTTATGACAGGGGAAATTCAGATGTTTTATCCCGAGCCATCCAGGCAGCCAGATGCTGACAGAACAAGAAAGGTAAGTCCCACATAGTTTTCCCTTGTCTGTGGATGGGATGGTGTCACTTCCCTCTCCGGGTTCTCCTGGGGTCCCCACTGCTCCCTCACCTCTTCCAAACACCTCCCTGTACCCTGTGAGCTTCCCTTGGCACCTCCCAGCCTCTCCCAGATTCCTGCTCTGGCTCCACTTTTGGCAGGCAACCAAACTCCCAGGCTGCTTTTGTGCCCACACCTGCATTGTTCGTGTCCCCTTTTCTGTGCTCAGTGTTTTTTGGTGCAGAAATAATGTCCTGGATGTCCAGAGAGCAGCCAGAGTGAGCCCTGCTGCTGAACAACCACAGTAAGGAGGGTTTGGGGCTGTCTCCACATCCCCCAGGATCTGAATGTCTCTCCTTGACAGAGCTGGCTCAGGAAAGCTTTAATAGGCTCAGGACTAGGAGCGGTTACACTGGCAGAGCCCACATTGTTCCTCTCAACACCTGATTCCTCTTTATCCCAGCCCATCTCTGACATCACAGCCAGGCTTCCATACAGGGGGGAACGTCCCTCCCCGTGGCACAAAGCCAGAGAAATGTGGCTCAGCTGTGACTCAAGTCCCAGGGCTGGAAAATAGTCCCTTCACCGCGGTGAGGCTTCAGCAGTGCGGCTGAAATGCAGGGACCTGGGCAGGTATTGGAATCCTGGGCTCTGGCAGAGAGAGGGAGATAAATATCCAGTGATTTATCCGTGACAGAAAGGGCTGATGGAGCTGTAAGAGTAATTAACCTCTGGTGTTATTTAAATTGAAGATGTCTTGGCATGAAGTGTCCTTGGGAGGCACCAGTGAAGTCAGGCTGATTTTAAAAAGTTCGACGGCTTGGAAACAATAAGGGTGTGAGCTCCGGATCTCCCTGAGGATCAGAGCCTTCCCTCCTCCCAGCCTCGGGCACACCTTGCTGCTCCTCCCTTCCACAGGCATTTTCCATCACGAAGGCAAAAATGTTTTCTCTCTCTCTCTCTT
>VXAX01004737.1:296383-340810 GCA_013399835.1 Leptocoma aspasia
CTGGGATGTGCTCTGGGATGTGCTCTGGGATGTGCTCGGGATGTGCCCGGGATGTGCCCGGGATGTACTCTGGGATGTGCTCTGGGATGTGCTCTGGGATGTGCTCTGGGATGTGCCCTGAGATGTGCCCTGGGATGCCCATCCTGAGCTGCTGCATGCCTTTGTGTCCCTGTCTGGAGATCACAAGACAGCAGGAGTGACCCCATTTCAGGAGTCAGACAAGGACAACTGCTGGTTTGCTACAGCAGATACTATTCCATTTTCATTTTTTCCAAGCAGAGAAAGCTGCTAATCCAGCTGCTTTTATAATCCCAAATGTAATTCTGCTCAGCATACGTGAGGCTTAATGTATTTCATATTTTCCTCATGATAAATCTGTCTGTCCATTAGGCAGCAGCTTTGTGATAATTATTTGCTGGAAGGAGGTTTCCTTGTGTGCAAGAGCTTCCTCTAGTGTCCAAGATGAGCCCAGAACGTGAGTGATGTGTCTGCTTTGCTGGAGGCACTTATGAGATCGTGCCTGACAGTTCAGAGATCACGTGGACTTGCTTTTCCAGGGCAGTAACTCTTTGAAATACATTTTCTGAGACACAAACACATCATGGCTGTACACTGCTTTCCTTTTTACTCTGCTTAGGCATCTTCAAAGCTAAGATATCCTCATGCAGCAGGAAATTAGGGGCATGTATTTTGAGATTAGCTCCCAACACTGAGCTGTGGAAAACCTGCAGAATACGTGTGCTCTCTCCACAACAAGCTGTTTTATTATTTTATTTTATGCAATCTCTTCTACAAGTCAAGTGGTTTGGTCACAGCAAACCTGCTCCTTCCCCATTGTGCACTAAGATGATGGGGAAAACGCCCTTCCCAAATACTTTGGGAATGAAATCCTCCTTCAGAGACCCCTTGCACAAAAGTGACTTGGTGTTCACCCCAGGAGCAGAGGACTTGATTTACCAGCCCCCCTTTGCACTTCTGTACCTGCTGGTATGTGACCAATGCCTCCCCCAAGTCCTGTGTCAGGCAGGGCTGGGCTGGGATTCTGTCACTTTTTTATCCTGCTCCTCTCCCATCCACAGCAATCCTGTGGTTCCACTGCTGGGATTAAGGACTGCAGTGATCAGGTGTAGCACAGAACATTTTCTGAGCTGCCCACATCGGTCACATCAGAACTGAAGCTACAGGAATGGGAATAGCCTGGTTCTAAACAATTCTGTTCCCCAGGGACCACCACAGGGATGCTTCACCTGGTCCCTGCTTGTTTCTAAAGGCTTGGGATCAATCCACAGCACCCCAAGGTGGGAGCATCCCCTCGTGTCAGTGTCATCTCCTGCCCCTGCAGCACAGCTGTGTTTACACATGTCTATCAAGTCAAATCAGCAGGAAAGGCCTTGAGAAGCTGCTGCATCCCAGGAAGTGTCAGCCTGGCTGAGGCTTCAGCTCCCAATCAAAGTCAGCCTGGCCATAGCTGGGAGTCATTTGGAGCTGGCAGCTGCTCAGCAGCTGTGGGAGCTGAATGAGCTCTCAGCCCAGCTCAGGAGAGGCCTCTGGCCACACTGCCAGCAGCACTCCCTGCACCAGCTGATATTTATCTACTCACAGCACAGAACAGCTCACATTGCCCAGCCCTGCTGCCTCCCCAGGGGAGGCTCTGAATGGACACAAGCCACCAGAGTTGTGCTGAGACACCTGGGAAGGGTTCAGAGAGGAACATGTGCTGCTCTGACACCAGCTGTGTTATCACTGCTCGTTCTGCTGCTGCTGTGAAGGTCAGCCCTAGTGGACAGCTCTGTCTGTAAACCCCTGAAGTGCTGGCAGGTGAACAATTAAAGGCTGGACTCCCCCAGAGCTGTTCTCTGCAGCTCAGAGCTGTCTCTCCCTTCTGAAAGGACATCAATACCCAATCTTGCTGCCACCAGATGGTTTGTCTTGCTGTCCAATTAATCAATAGCAGTCCCAATCTATAACAGGAGTTCCATTTCCTTACCAGGACTGCCTGGCTGCTCAGAGTCCAGGACACTGGGATGTCTTCCTGGGTCACGGGTTAGGATCTTGTGCTGCTTCCTGACTCCCAGGCTGAGGATGGGGTCGTGTTTCAGGTTGTGGATCTGCAGGAGGGAAGGCAGGGAGGGAGGGAGAAGCAAGTCATGTGAACACATTACCTTATGAGGAGGGATAACACTCCTCAAGTATTGATTCAGGCAAGCTGTGAAGCTTTTGTTGCTGTCGTGTACTTCTGTAATTGCCAGCCTAGAAAACACCTGCTTGTCTGGAGATACAAGAACATTTTGCATGCATTCTTCTTTTTAATTGAGGCTTAATTCAGTGCAGCATCTCATCATCCTTTTCAAGGTCCCATATGTAGACATAATTCTAAGGTCTCTACTCCCAGCTTTTCAAGGCCAGGAGCTGAAACAAAACCCCTGAGAATCTGACAGCTTTACCCAATGCCATGCTGGGGTGTAGCAAATCCCTCTGTCCCTGAATGAACTGGCACAGTCAGGATGCCCTGCACTGAGCTGGACACCCACATGAGTGAAGCCCATTTCCAGAGCTAATCTCCTAGGAGGACCATCTCAGCTGGATCACCTCTGAGGCACAGCAAAGCTCAAACATTTCCATCTCTTGGCTGAGCACATCCCAATCATTTTCACATCATCAGCCATCCCATCCCTGAATGATACAAAGCTGGTAAAAAACCAGCTCCTGGGTCAAGTGTGCCCTAGCAGTCAGGGTGAGGCTGCTATCCCTGCTCACGACCTGCTTCCAAAGCAGTGCTGATCATTTGGGAGCACAAGCCCTGAGCCCCCCCAGATTCACAGCAGAACTTGCAGAACAAGCAGATCTGCAGCAGCTCTTCCCCACCGAGGCTGCTGGGGTCAGTGCAGAGGGAGGAACATCCCCAGGACCAGGAGAGCCTGGCAGCTTGGGAAGCACATCCAGAGCTGCATTATTTACAGCATAATAGGAGAGAAGGCACAGGATAGCAGGGCCAAAACTGCTGCTCTGGCACAGCAGGATAAAGCTCAGGAAAGGGCAGATTCCTACCTCTTGCTCCTGCACTGTCTGACACTGGGCACAGCATAGCCCTTCTGGAAAAAACAGCTTCACATCCCGGACAGCCATTGGATAGGATCTGGAGCCTGAGAGAGGAATACAATGAGAAGATTCTCTCAGGCCATGAATTAAACATTCTCTAGACTCACACTCATCTTTTAGAGAGATTGATGATGTGCAACTCACTGCAGTAATTGCTTTAAAGGCCAGCTGTTCTGTACAGTAATAGCAAACATTTTAAACCATTATATTTAGAATAGTTCCATTGCCTCCTTGGTATTTTGTTTCTGTCCTACTATCACTCAGCAGCTTCCTTGTGTAAACAAGACTCCTTCTATTTCCTAACAGTGGAGCTGAGGGAATCATGTTAAGGAGACTGTGAAACCTTTCAATTCCAGCTCTAAATCCTGTTGTTCCCTTGCTTCTGGATCACCCCAGGCTGCCCTTACTGAAGGGGAAGAGCTACTGGTTAGTAAAACAAATGTACTTAGTAACAATAACATAGGTCCCAAATACGTTGGGAACTCCGACTGACCAAGGAAATCAGAATTAGCACGAGGCATTGATGATGGAAATATATTTTTCTGTTCACCTCTGGTCAAGAAAGGTAAATTGAGACTGGAACAGTCAGAGAAATGACATGAGATGACTGGGGAAATGGAGATGGAGAATCATCTGAAATGGAGAATCATCTGAAATGAAGAATCATCTGAAGAGTTAAACCAGACCTTGTCTTGTTTGACCCAACACGACCCAAAGCTGAGAAACAAATCTGATTTCTGATAAACACTTCAGGGTAGGAAAGGTCAGAGGTGTAAAAAGAGCTACTTAAAATATAGTCTAGATATGGAGCTGGAGCACAGGAACAAACGGGCACAGAGTATATGTGGCTATATTTAAGTTTGAAAATGTAAGAAGATTTTTAGCTCTCAAAGCTCTGTGACATCCATCCAGTTGGGGTGGGTGCTTATGGAAGGGAAAACGTGATGGGGCTGTCTGTGAGGGAATTAACTGAACTCAGTGACTCGAGAGGTCCCTCCAGGCTTAGCAGCTGAATATTTCCCTATAAAGCAACAGTGTTATAAAGCATTACTCAGAATGTTTGGAGATTTGTGGATGGAAAATATTAGAGAGGGAAAAGCTATTTCTATTGGAGTTTAGATGGATTGTCAATGTGCTGGCACAGGTCCATGCTCCTGGGATACAAATATCCTCTGAAATATTCCCACCTTTGAGGTTACTCAGTCAAAGGATCCCACCTGAGAGCACTCAGCCCTGTTGGAGCACCATAATTCCAGGTTTTGTATAGGCAGAGCCCTTAAGGCAGCAGTTTACAACCCTGAGGTTGTGTAAGTCCCAGTGTATGAGCTGGGCTGGATCCTTTCCATACCTCCCCACCAAACCTCCTGTGCTTCCATCATTGGTGGCATTACACAGAACACAAATGCTCCCAAATGAGTGTTTTACTCTCACTTTGCTCAAGGTACAAGACAGTGTAAGGTGCACATGTAAGAGCTCTTTGAATGCAAGGAAAAGCACAGTCCAATGACTTCCCAAGCCCAGAGGACATGGCAGGGTGCAGGTTCACCTCTGCAGCTGAGCCCTACAGGATTAAAGCTGCATTTCTGGGTTCACCAGTCTCCCTGGAACCCCATCTTCATCTAAATTGCATTTCCTTTGTCACTTTGGGAGGAAATAGTAGGAGTTTGCTCTGCTTCACGCACTAACTGAAGTTCTTCCCCAGCTGGAGCAAAACTAGGAAAGCCTAGTATTCCCTCCTAGGAAAGGACAATGGGCTTGCACAGGCCCCCAGTTACTCATTGAAGGTTCTTCCATCTTAACTTGCAGGTAAATGTTTCATTTGTGTTGGAGAAAAAGCTCTGGGAGGTGCAGGGGATTAGGAACACTCCTTTCCTTATGGATAGATGGCTCCAGGGCAGAGCAGCTGGGCCAGATCCATCAGAGTTAGCTACAGCTGCATCCCTGTTCCTGGAATGTGTGCAGGGAGGGCTTTGTGGGCCAGCCCTACAGCTGGGTCCTACACAGTGCACATGGTCTGGGCTCAGAGGGCAGGGCCAGCTCTGGGCTCAGCCCAGACCTCAAGAGCAACTTCAGATCCCAGCCTAGGAGTCTGAAGGGAGTCACAACATCCAAGGATCTCTCTCACACAGGAAGCTCCCTGTAACTCCCAACAACAATGGGATGAGACTCAGCTTCCCTGCTCATTTTCACTGAGTTATGCTGGGGATGCTCCAACTGTAGCAAACATCTGATATCTGGGATGTATATGACCCATTCTTAGCCATGACTGGGGAGTTTCAGAGCAATCTGGATGCACAATCCATTCATTCATCTCAAGAGCAAGAGAAGCAGGGAAAGACAATGGAAAAGTATTGGCTGGAGAGCCCTGACCACTTGTTTTTTGTATAAGTAGATCCTGCTCTTCAGTCACTCCCACAAATCCTGTGGGACCCCTCCTGGCTAAGTCCTCAGGGTTAAAGAAGGTTCTGCAGCAAGGGGTTGGTTCTCTTTCCCAAGCTGTGGCTCCTTCACTCCCTGCCAGTTCTCAGCAGCCCACTTGACATGGATGAAAAGAGGGAGCGACTTCATAGCCCAGGATACAATGGGAAGAGCCAAATAATCCAATGGATCTTGTCAGGAAAGTTCCCCTGGGACTTGAGGGCACACAGTGCCTGCCAGCTCACCTGAGTTTACAGAAATTATTGCTTTATTATTTTTATATTCCTTTAAGTATTAGAGCAAAATCAGAGCAACACTGAGGATAAACACATGCAGGGAGCTAACTATGCTTAATTCTGTGTGAATTTTGGAATGACATCCTTCTCTCCTTGTGGCAAAAGTGTTGGGCTCTGCACAGGCTGCTCTCTTCAGGGATACTTCCCATTTTCCCATCCTTTACTCCCCTGCCACACACTGCAACATCCCAGTGCCTCCCTGCTGCCAGAGGAGCTGGGATGGTTCAGCATTCCAAGGATGCTGACTTGCCCTGTGCCTCTGCCCATGTGCCAGCTGGAGCGAGCCTTTCCAGATGGGAAGCAGCTGAGTTTCCCTGCCTGCCTCAGCAGGTTTGGATCACCTCTCTCCTGCCAGCCATCAGCACTGTGAGATGTTACAGGAACTCGGGGTCCTGGAGCCTTTGTGAGATCTTGGAGTTGGCCAGTAGGTGATGGAGACATCAGGAAGGGACACACAAGCAGGGAAGACAGATGGGTTCTTGGGAATAATTCCAAAATAACCAAGCTAAAAGTACAAAATGACCAAGCAAGGAAGAGATCAAAGGAAATCTGTTCTGATAAAGCCAGAGCTAGGGCTGCTCTGGGAGGAACCCTTTTGGAATATATCTTCTGGGAGAATATTTCTTTGCTTGAGACACACTCAGCTCAGCCACCAAGAGCACAGGGAAAGTTTTCTAGGGAATAATGACCTCCAGTGCCTGCCAAGGCTGGATCTGTAGTGACAGTCCAGGAGGGAACAATACATAACACATTGTCTATTTGTATATCTGAGCCTTTGGACTTTTACAAAAACCTACCATAAAATCCATTCTGGACTGTGCTGGTGCCATACTGGGCCCTCCAGAGGCATGGATCCAGTGCTTGGGCCAGCTGAGGATCCTCTGGTCCCAGGAGATCCATCAGCTTCTTCACAGCATTGGGCCTCTGCAGGCACAGCACGAGGGCAGTGCCTGAGGTAAGGTAGGTACAGTGAGCTTCTACAGCAGCTGGATCCTGACAAGAAATCAGAGATGAACAGGCTATAAGGAGTTGGTGAGCACTGGCAACATCCCAGCTTTCCTTTGGCTAGGAAGGAAAGCTGTGAGTAAGCAAATCTGCTGTTACTCCGTGTTTTCTCTCCTCTTTAATAGACTACTGGGGTACTAAAGATTCCAAAATCTAGAGCTCAGACACCAAGCAGTTCCTGTGAGATCCAGCAGGTCACAGGAGGGCTGTTCCTTCAGGGGAACATCCAGGTCAGGAGGAAGCATGGGCACAAGCAAGAACACCAGGGTCATAAACACTCTGGGATGAGAAGCCACCTTTAATTCTTCAGCTGATATAAAATGATGGATCACAAATACCAGAGCTTTGCTTTTTGAATTCACAAAAGGCAGGACCCACCCCACCCTGCTTCTCCTGAAGAGTGAATTCCAGACACTAGTTAGGACCAGGACTACAGAACTTAAAAGTAGGAGGGTCAGACCAGGGGCTGCAAGAAATCAGTTTGTTCTTCTGGCCTTGTCTGATGCCCTTTGCTCCATAGCAAATTTCTCTACTTTTGCTTCTTTTCCAAGCATGGTCAGTCCAGCCCATGCCCACTCCTGGGCAGAGCTGTGGAGGTCACAACACCCTGGGATCATACATTGAGGAAGGATAAGAGGAAATGACAAGAAGCAACCACTGCACTGGTGAGGAGAGGCTGCTCTGAGGGCTGGGGACAGGCAGACAGTTCTGGGACCCTGGGACAGGCAGCAGAGCTGGGGCAGGTGGGTGGCAGAGCTCTCTGGCCTTGCTGCCTGCTTCAATCAAGGAAACCCTTGGGAAGGCAGGCCTGCAGATGGCTGGGCTGGGCACAAGGTCAGGGTGCCCAGAGCAGCTGCAGCTCTGCCTCCTCCTGCTTCTCCATCTGAATAACATGGCAGGAGCATCCAGTCCTGCCTCTTCCTGCCCTTCCATCTGAATAATGTGGCAGGAACATCCAGCTGTGCCTCCTCCTGCCCCTCCATCTGAACAAGGTGTCAGGAACATCCAGCTGTGCCTCCCTGCACCCCGCAGTGCAGCAGCCAGGCCTGGATGTTCTCTCCAGCTTAGAAAACAAGGGCATTTCCAGCTCCCTGCCAGAATCAACCCATGGCTATTTACTTTTTTGCCCAGTTTTTGAGGAAATAAAAACAAGAGGGGGAAAAACCACCATTTGATTCAGCTGAATCACGTCATTCACAGAGGTTTTAATTCCTCTATTTTTTAATCTTCTAAAAGCAGCAGAGGATAGCAATTCTCTAAATAAAACATTTCCAAAAGCAAATCCTATCATTTCACTTAAAAATATGGAGATAAAACACTTCAAGGCCTCTCTGCTTTTCTATCACGTGAAACCATTCACTGCCTTTGACCCAAATCTTCCCGCACTCGCCTGCCTCCTAAATTACATCTCTGAGAAGTAGGTTATGGATTGACAACCACGGGCTCAATCCTGATACTCCCCCCTCTATTTGCAAAGGCAAAATATTTCATGAGAAAACCCCTCTGTGCTTAAATTGGGGAGGACTTTAGGGGTTGGGTGTGGTGTTTGTCAATGCTCCTGCCCCGTGGGCACAGGGTCACAGCCTGTCACTCGAGGGCTCTCTGGTGACAAGAGCTCTGTTTGCATGAGGATGAAGAATTTCAGCTTGTCACAGTGTACTGAGAAATGGTGACATTCATTCACTTCTGTATAATAAAAAATAATCCCTTCCTGCTTGAAAATTTTTGTTAGTTAAAAAAATTGATTTAATCCACTTTTCTATGGGTTTTCTCTTTGGGCAATGAAAAACCAGTGATATTTTTCATGACAACTTCCAAAAGAACTGAAAAAAAGGTATCAATATTCATCCAGATTGGAAACAACTGCAAAGGAAACATTTAGTTTCTCTTAAACAGACCAGAATAAATGAAAGTGTTTTGTTCCAGAGCTTCTAACCAGTGATTTTAGATCTAAATAACAAAACTCTTCTGTCTTTTGGTTGTTCCCCAGCAAATCCACGGACTTGGGGTTGAAGATGATGTTGTTTCTAATGGTTACTGATGGTGTCAGGGAGCTTCTGGCAGCTCCTCTCACTCCTCACACCCACTCCAGACTCTGCCAGCCCAGCACTGCCTTCATTCCCTCCATTCCCATCCTGCCTCCACATCCCTGTGGGTCCCCAGCTGTGCTGGGGCTGCCCCTGTGCAGCTGCCTGGAATTCAGGGAGCAGTTTCATTGAGAGGCAGTTCCAGCTGTGGGCTCGGGAGGACTAACAGGATTACAGAGCAGCGGAATTATGAGCTGCCTTTACTGCTGGAAGCACAAGATGGGGCTGGAGGGAATCATGGAGTTACTGAGTCCAGTGACCTGCTACTGCAGGCAATCACGTCAGGTAATCCCCCCCAGCAAGATCAGCCCCCAGTGGAAAAATAAAGCCCAATCTGCACAGGGCTGGATGTGCTGGATGAGCACTGAAGGGAGATCCAGGCTTCCTGGGCAGAATGCCCTGGGAACAGGCGCTCCTCGCTGGCTCAACACCACCAGGTCATGCTGAAAGCTGGGGAGACAATGTCAGCTCTGTTTACATGACCTTTATTTTCTATAATCATTATTAAACTGCAGATAAAACATCTTGTTATGGCTCCTGTGATTTGATAACCTCTGCAAAGAGCAGAGCAGTTGTTTTTTCTCGTGCTCCAAAGGCCACGCGCCGCTCCGAGCTCGGGGGGACTATTTCAGTTGGAAAAGCAATCACGGAGCTGAGCTCGTGCTGCCAAGGATATTTGTCAAGTGCATGTAAATAATACATTAGAAAGGAAAAGGAGATGTGAGGTTGTCTTGCTTACAGTGAATGAACCCAGATTTGCTCTCAAGTGCTATGTACACACAACAAACCAGCACTTGGGGGTGCTTGGGGGTTCTCTAGAGATGGATTTTGGAGCATGCTCCAGCTAAAGTGAGAAAAGGCCATGGACACAACTTCTAGAAGGGACAGACACACTGGCTCCATCTTCTTCAGCAGGATATTTCCTCATGGATCTCATCAATCCATATAAATATCTCCAAGGGTATCTCAGGGGATAGTGCTGGGCTCTTTCCAGCAGTGCCCAGCAACAGGACGAGCAGTAATGGTCAGAAACTAAACCACAAGAAATTCCACCTCCACCTGAGGAAGAGCTTCCTTCCACTGAGGGTGGCAGAGCTGTGGAACAGCTGCCCAGGGAGGGCTTGGAGTCTCCCTCTCTGGAGACATCCCAAACCCACCTGGATATATCCCTGTGTCACCTGCTCCAGGTGAGCCTGCCCTGTCAGAGGGGTGGGACTGGATGGTCTCCAGAGGTCACTTCCAAACCCAGCTGGGATTATCCCAACTGGGATTCTGTGACCTGCTAAACGTCACCAATTTGCCCCCATATTAGGAGCCTCATTTGAAGCCCACCATTGCATCCCTTTGTGCCACAGGCCGAGGAGCAGATCCATCATGAACATTCCTCCCACCCAAAAGCTGGACATGGAATTTAGCTGGGAAAAATAGCCCTGCCCCCATGGCTGCCATTGAGCCACTTACTCACTGGATTTTCCAAATAACCCAGTCCCTGGAGCCTGCTGAGGCTTTTTCCAAATCTCCCTACTTATCTTGGGAGCTCAGCCTTTCCCAGCCCTCCCCAGTGAGAGCCATTCCTGCTGTTCTAAAAAGGAGCAGGGGCCCCTGGACAGCAGAAAGCATTTCTCACTGTCTGCTCCCCTTCAGCAAAGGCAGACTGTTCTCTTTGCTTCCCCACTTTCAGACCCTGCTTTTTTCCTCATGAACAGTCTGTAATTTTTACCCTCATTACTCACCAGCTCTTCAAGGCAACTGAATCAATGCTCAACAGCTGCTCTGGTGTGTTGGAGAACTCCAAAAACAAGGAAATTTTGAGGAAACAATCTCTCCTCACATTTACCCCACATGCATCTGCATTGCTTCCTGAGGATATTTGAGGTTTTTAAGACATTTTCTGTTTCAGATTATCAAAGAGGCATTTTGTATTTAGCTCTGTGATTAAATAACATGGGGAAGCACATCCCCATCAACCCTAATGGCCACTATATCTCTCTTGCCAGTGTAAATATTTAAAACTCAGATGCCTGTGCTCACTGCTATTATGCAGAAGGTATTAATTGTTCCAGAGCACTGCCTTGGCATGTGCCTACTTTCTTCTGGAAGTCTCTACCAAGAATTTCTAGGAGACAGCGTTACAAACTTTCCAAACTTAACCTGAGTGCAATATCAATTATAAACGTTTGTTTTTTATGAAGTCAAGTGATTAAATGTCTTCAGGAAAGCAATCAAATAACACAGATTGTTTTTCCCCAAGGGAAGTAAAAAGTAATAATCCAACTCCTCTCAAATGCCCAGAGTTCAGTTGCCTGGCTTTCACAGTATCCTTACACTCAGGGTACATCAGGTTGAGGAAATAAAAGGTTTCTAATGCTGTGAAAGAGCAGAAACAAACATCTATTTTTAGCTAATCAACCCCACAATGCCCTAAGATTTAAGAACCCTTTTTATTGCCTATTAGACATGAGCATGGAGAATTTCCTCTCCTTGCAGGGGATTTTTACAGACTGGCTCCCAGGGTTCAGCTGCGTCTGCAATGCAACCTCAGGTAAGAGCACCCCAGAGATGCGCATTCCCTGACAAGCAGGAGGCTTTCCCAGCTTTAACCACATGGAATAAAGCCAGGCACACGTGCTCCTGGATGTGCCCTACCTGGCATGACCTGGGGGAAGGAACAGAGGACACCTGTTTGGCAGGGAAAGAGGCAGAGCTGAACAGATTCCTGCGAGGTCTGTACTGCCCCTATTCTCCCCAAAGTTTCGTTTGGGAGAAACCAGGGCTGTCTTTGTGGCGTGTGATAAAAGAAGCCCTCAGCAGTCGGCTCTCTTTGTGCTGATAAGGTACAGATGTGATTGTTCCATATAGCTCGCTCCCAGCAACAGCTCCAAAATCCCGGGTGGGAATTTGGGGTTTTCAGGAACGGATTACTCACAGCTCATCCCTTTTTCCCCCGCACAGGTACCACAGAGCTGCCGCTCCCTCCACCAACCTGCTGCACCTCGCAGGGCAGGAGTGCGGAGGCAGCAGCCGCTTCCAGGTCCAGGTGTTTCATTCCGACCACGCTGAATTTTTCCAGGTGCAGATCCCGGAGGATCCTCGGCAGCCTGCGGCTCCAGACACCGGGTTTGATGAGCAGCACCGTGCAGAGAAGCTGTGCCCCTGGAACAAAGCGCTGGGTGAAACACTGCGGGGTTTGTTTACTACCCTGGCACACAGCTGGGGATGGGGGTCAGCGGAAACCTGGCAGGAAGTTCACAGAAATAACAAAACAAGTCCATAAAAAACCTGGGCATATAGGATCATTTATTTATTTGGGTTTGCTTTGCTGGGTTTTCAGATTAAAAATGTATCTGAAACAGTCTAAGCTTGGAGGTTTCTCCGTCAAGGAAATCTGCTCCAGGTCCAAAAAGTTTTTGTGGCAGCTCTGTCGGATAAGACTCAAACCTTTATATTACAGATTAATGTTTTAAGAGAGATAAAATATTCCCTTTTGCATTTTTCATGTCAGCTATGGTGATTATGTGATGTGATCCTTCAGCAGCTATTACATTCTTACTCTGGTGTTCTGTATATTTTAGAGCTCTGTTTCAGAGAGGCACTAACAAGCCTGACAGGTCCCAATTAATGTCATAAAGCAATAATTAATTGAATTGTCTTTACTAAAATTGACATTCCAGAAAAAACTTTCTGCTTCTGACACAGGTCTCCCAGCAGAGCTGCCAGGAAGGTGCAGCACTATGAGGAGCAGAAAACAAACCAGACCAAGAAAGCTTTGCTGTCTGATGAAAATGGATGTAAAGGCAGAAAATACATAAATTCAGTTTTTAAATGACAGCATTTTCAAATTTTTAGTCTTGCTAAAGTATTTGCTACTAAGAGTATGGTTAATATTTTATCCTTATAACATCTTTTGGAGATTTATTGGCAAGTGCAGTGTCAGAACCAGTCTGTGAGGCCCAGGAACTGCTGGTGCTGAACCACATCAATCAGCACGAGCACAGGGAACATCCTACAGGCTGCTAAAACTGATCCAAGCTGATCTGTTTGGGTACAAAAAATGTCATTTTCTGTTTCCTGTACACCCTAGTACTAATTACACAGATGTCAATGCAGCAAAGCATCAACAAGGCTACCTCAAACTTAATGCTGTTATTTCCAGGTGACAAGCAGGACATGACACAGAAACACAGGATCAAAAATAAAAACCACGATTATTTCCTCCCCACTTGATATGGAAACTTAACCCTTGTGCTGCAGGGAGCCCTCCTGTTACAGATGTGCTGTTTTCCTCACATCATTCCTGAACAGAAAGGTTCCATAGCAACAGCCTGGAAGTGCAGGAAGCTGCTGGGCTCCACCTCTCAACCTCATCCCTGTGTGTTATGTAAGCACTCAGTGGCCTCCAGATGTTTTCCTCACCTGCTATGTTTTTGGGCAGATATTCTCCTACTTCCACTGTGTGAGTCACTACCTGCTGCATATTTAGGGACTTTAGACACTTCAGGAGGATTGCCAGCTTGGTTTGGTCAAAGACACCTTGTCACCCAGAGCTGGCTTTCTCTCCTCAGCAATTACAAGCAACAAGAACTAGAGGAAATACCACTAATTACCAATGGAACAATCTCTGCTGATCATGAATTAGCAGAGGTACCTGTTTGGCAATGCTCAAACCTGCCTGATTTCCAGTTCTGGCTGCTCAGAGCCTTTCCTGGTCTTTATTACATTTCTCTACTTTGTAATATTTTTAGATCCATTCCTCACAATCCTTTCCTTTTTCCTCCCCAAAAAATTATTACAGAGGTTTTGATTTCATAGCCTAACTGTGAAAATAGAGTTTCATTTATATGCTATTTATAGATAATAGTTCAGATAGGTGTGACTTCAAATAAGTGGGAACTCAAGACAAGAAGATAACCACATCTCCTGGCATGCTCAGAGTGCATCACTGCCTGGATCCCAGCCTAAGGAAAATGTTGGTATAATCCTTTTGCTTATTTTGAGCTGGTATATCCAGATGATTTAGTTCCACCAAGTCCTTGTCAAACAACATTTTTCCATTTGCTCTTATCTCACCTGCTTGCAGGTAGGAAAACAGGGATTCTGCTCGGCACCTCCAGCTCTCACCCACTGAAGGAGAGAAGCAGATTTGAGTGAGTTTTCTGAGACAATCTGAGAATTGTCCTATCATCTCTACATAAAGCAGCCAATATTACAGTGACACACTGGTATTTTAGGGTGGATGGATTGACTTCAGATGTCCTGGGACACCCTGGGAGGGGTCAGAGGTCCCCCTTCTCTGGTAATCCCAGCAGCACAGGCTGATCAGCACTGCAAATCCTAAATCACATTGGATGTTTTCTGGGATTTCAGGGAGTGGTTAACAGTGGTTTTAAACCTATCTGTGCTCCTAATATTCCACAGTCAAGTCAGATGCTGCCCTGTTTCTGGTGTTCCCAGAGCTCAGGTGTTTTGTTTGATGTTCTCTCAGAAACAAAGAAGTGCTGTGGATCCTGAGTGCTGCTGAGAAAACCTCCCTGGCATTTCCCCAACCAGCCAGGAGTGGCTGCTCCAGTGGTTCTTCAGGAGAGCAGAGCAGGATGAAAGGAGTCTGGGGAGTCAGAACTTAGGACAAAAGCCAAGAGAAAAATGTTCCCTTTGGTCTAATGTAAAACCTGCAGTGACCTGGAGATGAGGAAAATCAAGGCACTTCAGGCACATGAGAATTGAGAAGTTATTGAAATCTAGGGCACAGTGAGGGGAATCCTGCATCAGATTGATAAAAGAATTCCTTTTCCACTGACTGGCAAGTTTAGCCACTATGACATGCAAGGCAGATAAGAAAAAACTAAAATCTGTTTGTCAAAACAGAATTACCGTTTTTTTTTGGTTTTTTTTTTTTTTTTTTTTTTTTTTTGTATTACTGTCCAAAAGTCATGTCTATCTATTTTCCAGGGTTATGTATCTGGAAGGTATTTAGCCAAAGTGTTTTTGGTTTTTTTTCTAATGAGCCCTCTTCCTCTTTCCACATGCTTGTTGCAATAATAAGAACAGGTGGAACCAGCCCTAAGGTCCTTGCCTTGTCTCATAACTTTTTAGCTCATCCTCCCAGCACCAGCTTTTTTCCTTAGTGCTGGGATTATCTGAAAGGACTTTCAGGATCTGTGAATCCCATGGTGACCTGGACAGCACTGGGATGTAAATGACAGAGACATCCCATCTGAGACACAGGAAATGCACCTTCTCCTCTCATTTCACCTCTCTAACATCATGAAAATCATCATTTCGGGGATCTACACCTGAAAAAGGTTACTAAAGAGCTGACATTAATTACTTTTCCAGCGACTTTCCACACCATCCCTCAGCAGGTTGTTCTCAGGACTGTGGAGAAGAAATGAAGTGACAATACTTGCACCTTCCCCAGCACCGTGTGGACCCAGCTGGCCTTTCCTTCCCAATTGCCTGGGATTAGAATGCCTAACCAAAGGTTTCCTAATCCCATTTCCATGGCTCTGACAGAGGAAACATAGTTTTCTTCAATCTATTTAAGACTCTAAAATCACTTGGGTTTTTTTCAAGAGGCAACTGGTGCTTACCTGTGGTCTTCCCTTCAGTCCTGGAGCTCCTGCCAGGTGGTGGCAGATATTTCACAGCAGGGTGGTGTTCTGCATCTGGAGAAGGAAGGACAGGTATTTTTATGGATTCACAGACAGGAAACCTTCGCTGTCTGGGGCTGGAGGCTGACACAGGTACTTTTATTTAGCAGGGCAGATGTTCAACCTGCTACAAAATACTAAAGAGCTGTTCTTGAGCATGGAGGTCTCTCCATTCCTCCCACAACAATAAAAACACAAGTTAAAAATTGAATTACCCTATAAAAAAGATAGTGCAGGATGCTGAAGTTGTGCCTCAGCTGTGCTCCTTTGTTCCTCACAGTGGCTTTGGTGCAAAAGGCTGGCACTACCGTTACAATGTCCCTCAATAAACCGAGCTCACAGCTCTGCTTTCCTCTTATCCTGCCTTTCCATCTCAAGATAACTTTAATTAAGGGCTGCAGTGCATGAACTCTTAAGAGTTCTAGACAACACTTTGGGATGGCTGATGCCTTCTCTTCTGAAGGCTCCTCTTCTTGCTCACCAGTCTCACGGAGAACACCCCCATAGTCCACTGGCAAATCAAACTTGCTGTGAGCCTAAACCCAGGATCTTTTCCCAGACAAATCTTTCTTCGTGGTATTCAGCAAAGCCAATTTGTTACTGCACACTACACAGGCACAGTGGGTTTGACACAAGTGGCTGAGTTTGTGTTGATGACAAAGGACTTTCCTTCTCCAAGGAAAGATAAAGGAAGGGCTGTAAATTCAAAGCACGAATGCACTTATGGGACTGCATCACTCCTCCTCAGCTGATACATGGTGTTACCACAGTCTTTGATTTCTCTCTGCTTCTGAGTAATCATAAAATCC
Organism: Leptocoma aspasia; assembly: GCA_013399835.1. Lineage (NCBI taxonomy): Eukaryota > Metazoa > Chordata > Aves > Passeriformes > Nectariniidae > Leptocoma > Leptocoma aspasia. Next base: position 312,745 of record VXAX01004737.1, read on the forward strand.
CACAATGGCTTGGGTTGGAAGGGACCATCTTGTTCCAACTCCCTGCCAGAAACTGTCAGGGCTCAGAGCTGTTTCTCTCTGGGTGTGAGGAGTCAGGCAGCCCCAATTCTTCTCTGAATATTTCCCATTAAAAGAAAACAGTGGGAGCTTGTAGTCTGCTGCTCTAAACCATCCAGTGTCAATAACCCCACAGTCTGCACAGTGATTTAGTTTTAAGAGGCATGGCTATACATTTCCTGCTACAGGAGGAAACTATCAAATTTACTGTGCTGAAAGATCGATGCTGGCACACATCACTGAACTCTGAGAAGCTTTTGACAGCAAAGGTCTCCATTCCTCTCTTCATTCTCCTCCAGGATAAAAAGAAATCCTCAAGAAATCTGTTTTCTTCAGCTCTTACAGATTGGTTCCACCTCCATCTCCCTGAGCATAGGGCAAGGCTGAGGCATCAAGCTGAAAGTCTGGCACCACCATTAGGGGCCCACATTTAGGTGTGAGAACTCTTGGGCTCTGTTCTTCAGTTTTTCTTATAGAGAAGGTTTAAAATGCATGGAATTATTTACTAATCCTGCCAATTGCTCTGATAGCTAATTAGTTCTTATGGAGTACCTCAAGATCATCAGAAAGGGCACCAGGCCAAGCACAGCCACATTAATTAAATAAGCCACCATGTAGATGACCTCAGCTGGCTCCTGCTGGTTTCATTGCCTCATCTTAATTCAGCCAAGCACAGAATTTACCCCCACATTATTACTTTTTTCTGTGCCTGAGAAAACCCCCAGCACTGGATTCCTTTGTCCAAGTTCAATCAATTCCCACACACCCTATAGCTGAGGATAATACAAACAGTAAAAACGTGCCTTACCAGTTACCAAATCTGCCTCTGTGAAGAAGAGGATGGCTTGTCTGAAGGTCACTTCTGGGGTCAAGGCCATTAGTGCCTGTGGGAGGCTGTCACCTGTGCTGAGCCTGTCCCTGCCCTGTGTCCATCCCTTCAGGGCAGCTCCCAGGGCTCGGAAGGCGTCGATGCCCCGGAGCGCGCACACCAGGACGGGGTTGGACATCAGCGTGTCCAGGCTCCTCTGCCAGTGAGTGTCTCCAGCCTCAAAAGGGGTTATTTCCCTGGCCTGACACCAAGTGAGATGGGGCAGCCACTTCAGGCCTAGGAGCTCAAATCCTGAATCAGGCTCTGCTGCAAGTCAAGAAAAATGTTTTTAGCACCAGACAGCAGCTTGCGTTTCTTTTGGACACAAACATTTTATTTCACATTGATTTTTTCCCTGCACAAGTTCCAATGCTGTTCTGACTTCTCTTTTATCCAGAATGGACTGTAATGCAAATATAGGAATATACTGGGAAAACCCACAACATGCAAATTCTAAGAAATGCCATTACAGTGAAGAACAAAAAAAAGACTATCTGGGAAATCAACAGGGAGCCACAGGGAGCAAGTGCCATGATTTGATTAGAGAGCACAGCTAATGGAGGAGAGTTGAAAGGGAATCACCGAGAGTACACTGATAACAATGTGGCTTGGCACAGCATAATCCATAATTATGGATCCTTTAGCACCTCTCATAACACTTTAAGCAATATTCATCACAGTAACAAACTACAGCAGAATGCTGACTTGTCTGTAATGTAGTTTCAATGTTTTTGGGTTTGTAAAGTTGTCTTCTGACTATGTAGGAAGGTATTTAGGGCTCAATCCACAAGTGCTGGAAGTTTCTGTTGGCTCAGACCTTGGATACAGAACTTCATAGGCTTTCGAGTAGTGTTTCAACATAGTTTTGGGAGAGTTGGATACAACACAGTGTGAGATGGGCAGATTTGTGCCCTTTGTGCCTACAGCTCCTGTGTTATCACACTTCAGTGGAACCTGCACATGAAATTACATAAACTCCTGTCCTGCCTAGGGCTTGACAGCCCTTTTCATGCCTATGTGAGCACCCAGCTTGGGGACGGCGTCGCTGCTCCTCCCGCGGGGGCACCGGAGCGTGAGGCCGTGAAGTGCCTTGGTTCTGCTCACCAAGGCTGTCACTGGACAGAACAGAGCCTGTGACTCCCAGATTCCTGTCCCAGTTCCAGTCCAGCCTTACCTCTCAGTGCTCAGGGAGGGACACAATGCTCTGTGTTACGTAAAAGCTCTGCAAGCCTAAGCACTACTTGGAACTCATTTGATGCTCTCTGAAGCAAATTATGCCCACCTGAGCTGTTTGTGATTGCCCATAACAAACCAAGATAAATTCTTCAGCTCTCTAGGGGGGGGGTAACAAACCCGTTCTTCCTGAGGCCCCTTCACCACATTCTCCATGATGTTCCTGCTATGCTAAAAAGAGCTACCCAGGATAAACTTTCCTGCCCAAGGTCTCCAGCCCTGCCCCAGAGCTGGGATCACCTGCATTCCAAGACTGATCCCTGAGGCTAGGCAGCAGGATCTGCTGGAGGAGCTCTCCAGCACTCTTCAGAGCCTGCATCCCCACCACTGTCAGCATCACCACTTGCTCCATCCCGGGCTCAGCAGCGTAAGCTCGGTGGCACAGAAAATCCAGAGGGATGTGACGGGGCTCTGGCACCACGCTGAGGTTTCCTCCTGCCCGGGGAGAGCATCAAAGCAAAACTGTTACCCCGTGAAAACAGATCTCAATCTTTTTGCTGTGAAGGAATTGCATAAATCCCAACCAGCATTTCACTGTCTCCTCACACTGCAGCTCAGGAAAAGCCTCCTGAACGAGGAATATTAACACAGCAAACCCCCTCTAATTAGTCCCAGTCCTTCCCTGGAATTACACTTTGCCGTGTAAAGCAAATACATTCCCTTGTAATTTTGATATCCTTATTCACACCATTAGGCAAAGTTGATAGATCTGTACCAAAATGATTTAAGGCACCAGTTTTGGGTTGATAACTAATGACTGACTTCACATTAAATCAATATCTCATTTTGCTTTCTAGGACATTGCAGGGCACACAATTGGGAGCTAATTTGGGGACTGCTGTAACACTGTGCTTATATCCACAGTCCTGTTGGGAACAGCACAGCCTGGAGAATCCCTGGCCCATCAGAAATCCCTGTTTGTTCCATACTAATTCACTACATGGTTATTTAAGCAATTGTATCAATAAACATTTATTTACTTACTTATTCCTACATCATAACATTTCATAATGCTAGAGAATGGTGAATGACATGCATTTAATTTTCATTTTTCCTTAGGATTTAGTGTCAGTTTGGTTTTGGAGAGCAATATATTTTAACTCAAAGTCCTGGCATCCAAATTTTGAAACAACTAAATTAAATTAAACTAAATTAACTTGCTGAACACATAAAAAACCCCAACCTATAGTTAGTGAAATAAACATCAGATTTTTTTTTACTCCAAGTGTACAGAACTAGGAGGTTTAAGACTCACCCATGTGAGTCATAGATTAGGAACAGAAAACCCATTTCCTTGCTGTTTGAAATCCTATCAATCTCCCAGCTTTGAATGAATGAGTTACCAAAGTGAATACAACTGTACAAACTGAAATTTAGAATATCTGAGTAAAATGAAATTGGAAAGTGCCTTTTCTGCACCTACAGAACTATAGCTGCCAGCATTTATCACTTCAGCACATTCCAGTTTTACACACAACCACCAATTTATCTAATTTTAATATTTTTGACTTCTCTTGAAACTATGGCAATAAATATGTATTGATTGGCTATTACTCTTCTAATTATCTTAATTAAGGCTTAATTGGATGTTACCGTGTCACGTTTTAATAATTTCTTTTTGCATGTGTCTTTTAATTTACTTTAGAAAGGTATTTTCATTTGGATTTCCATTGATTCTTCCATGAGAGTTACTGTGATTGACTGGCAGCAGAACAGTAAATGAGATACCACAGAAAAAAAGCATATTCCTAATGGTTTTATTCAGGAAAATCCCTTGTTAGTGTGGCTGCTCCATCTCTGCAAGTGTCCAAGGCCGGGTTGGACGGGGCTTGGAACAACCTGGGATAGTGGCAGCTGTCCCTGCACATGGCAGGGGGTATTGCTGTGGTTTGTGCATTGACAAAGGACCCTTGACAATAATATTAGAAGGTTAAATATTATTTATTAACATGAATCTATAATTCAAAGAATTGGGTTATTATCTGCTCAGTCTGGAGTATCCGAAGCTGCTGTTTTCAGCTCTGTCTAAGGAATGCTAGAATAGCTTACACAATTAGAGATAACAGCTTTTTACCTCATAGGTTGAAAGGAAGAAAAACTCTCATTTCTTATTATCAGGAGATAGGGCAGAGAAACCCATCTGTCCTTGAAACACAGCTCATAGATTTGTTTATAGAAACTTCTACAGAGTAAAAAGACAGTAAAAAACGCTTTTCCGTGGGAAGAATTTTTCTGTAGAGCTGCATGCAGGGAAACTTATCATATGTTCACACAACAAGGGGGTGGAATGAGATGAGCTTTGAGGTGCCTCCCAACCTGAAGCATTCCCTGGGTGCCTGCTGCTGTGGCAGGCAGGCAGAGCAGTGCCCAGCCCTGACCTACCCAGGCTGTGCAGCGCGGCCTCGGCGTACGGAGCCCCGTGGAAGCAGAGGGACGGCTCCGCTCCAGCAGCTGCAGGGAGGATGCTGTGCCCGCTGCCAAGGCCTGGCTCTGCCAGCTGCTCCATCAGCCCTGTGCTCAGAACAGCAGGAGATGTGAGGAATGCAGAGCTCTGCTCAGCTTGACGTGAAAACACTCTGCTATCAAATGTTTGAGCCACTGGCCACAGCTCCCCTACAGACTGAGCTTACCCGAGACACCGGACGCAACTGAACCATCCCCTCTCCCCAAAATCACACAGACCACTTCAAAAGGGACAAGGAGCTGTTGAGAACTGAGGCTGGCCCACAGCTTTCTCTGGCTTTTTCAGCAGCACCCAGTTGTTTCTATCTCCTTCTAACTCCTGCTGGGAACTGAAATGTGGAACAAGTGCACAGATGCTGCCACAGAGCTCCTGAATTTGAATAAATATCTTAAATAAGGTGGTGTCCACTAGGAAGAGCCCCAGATCTGAGCCCAGTGCTCACGTAGAGGCCCTCAAGGTGTCTCACACTTCCAGGCATGAGGCCAAAGTCCTGCATCCCACAGGGCCCTTGTGGGCAGGGAGGTATTGCTGGGGTGACAGACCTGAACAGAGACATCATGTTCTGCTCCTGTGATTTCCAGCCTGGAAAATATCCCATTCCACGCCACTTTTGCAGACACTAAGTGCTTAAAGCCACAATCTCTCAGCTCCCATTCTCCCTCCAAAGAGCTGGGCTGTGCACAGACAGTGCATTAAGGTGTTGCATACAGTACATTTCCACAACAATTAGTTCAGCCTTCTGTAATAATGTTTCAGGCCACAGTTTTAAAGGCTTGTTCTTTTTTAAATTACTTTGTACACATTTGATTGCATCCTACCATACAAGCCTGTCAAAAATTCACTGTAGTGGAGCATGGGAAATGGATTATTGGTGTTAGAGGCTGATGGCAAAGCTTGGATGTCAAATGTGCCACTGACAATCACCTGCTTCTCAAAATTCAAAAGGTATGAGGCACCAAAAATGGGCCATCACTGTCCCAGCAGTACTGCTTGTTCTTTAGTCAAACTCAGGGCGTGGCAGAAAGTAAAGCTTGGACAAAAATGTATGGTGTTTGAACCTCAGGACAGAGATCCTTACCCACCTATTTATCTGCTCTGTTTCAGGAGTATTTGTCAAATTTTAACTTGCTTTGAAAATTGAACAGCGTTTAAGACCTTGAAGGGGCAACTGCTTTTCATATTGATTACAAATGCAAAACTTCTTAGTGAGGTATTTACCCTACTCCAATCTTAGTGCTATTCTGCACTTCCCAGAGGCCAATCCAAAGCTTATGTGGAAAGAATATCAGCTTCCCCTCTCCAGGGCTCTGGAATATGGGCTAAGGTGTCTTTCTACAGTACAGGACTGATGAAAATAGCACAGAACACAGGGAAAGAGGCATTTGCAAAATCTGTCACAAACAAAGGGAAAAACCCTGAGTTCTCTAGCACAAGGGGAAACATTTTACCTTTCCAGACTATCCTTCATTCCAGGCCCCCTATGATTTCTAGTGGTAATTTCCCTGTGCAAAACATGAACACAAAACATCATCTGTAGCACTGAGGGAAGCAGCAGAAACTGCACTTTTTAATGAGCAACTTTCCCTGGGTGCAGAGGCAGCAGGTGACACAGGGCTGTAATTACTGTGCCATGATTAATCCTCTGTGTCTGCACATGTTTTCAGAACATTCTGTGATAGTCTCAGGAGAAAAAGCCCAGGACTATTTGAATTGTCATTGTTTNAAGGAATTAATTGGACTGTGGATGAATGTCTCCATCATGGGCTGTGTGAGATGGTGTTAATGGAAGGGTCACCCACAGTGACCCCTTCTTGGGAAGAGCCAAGCAGGGCAGGATTCCTGTTCCCTCCTGACCACTGCTGTTGCCTCTGATCTTCCCCACTTGAGGTCAATGTCAACTGATCCTCAAGAAAACAGAAACTCAAGGAAAAATATTTAAGGCAGACACTTGGCTGGGTTTTGGCAGCCCCTACATAGAAAATGAGTTACTTTTGGGGTGCTTCAAGTCACAAGGATGCAGGAATCGAATCTGAGGTTGATAGCATCAGATGCTGCCCCTCAGGCTCAGTGGCACAGCTGTTTTTTGGCTACCCTACCCCTCTGGGCAAAAAGAGTTTCTGAGAGGAGGTGACTGGGGCCATAAAATCCCAGCAAGTCCTGAGCTGGCAGGGGCCCACAAGGATCCTTGAAATCCAACTGCTGCCCTGAACAGGACAGCCCCAACAACACCTCCATGTGTTGGGTGTGAGATGCCAAAGTCAGGCCCAGCTTTGAAGTGTCCAGGGACAAGGCTCACAAATCCAAACAGGAGGTTACAACTTCACATAAAGGAAAAGCATTTCCCATAATGATGGAACAAAGGCCCAGGGAGGCAGGAGAATCTCTGTCCCTGCAGATTTTCAAGACCTGAGAGAAGAACAGCCCTGAGCATCTTCTGAGGGAATTCTGAGTGAATTCATTGCTGATGCTTTGCTGAGCAGGATGTTGCATGAGAGGCCTTCTGAGGCCCCTTGCACGAGGAGCTACTCAGTGATTCTAAGTTCAAGAGGACTCCAGAGCTAAAGATCAAACAACTGGCAAAGGTCAGGCAGCTCTGTTGGACGTGTAGTAGTGATTCACACATTGGTCTGGAGATTCCTACAGTAACAGGAGCAAGCCTTGATATTCCCAATAAATATTCCCTGCACCTGTGGTTGGACTGCTAATGTGGAGCTCACACACATTGAAATGCAAACCCTCCCTCCCAGGCTGCTGGGCAGGGCAAGCATTACCTGTCACCAAGGCAGGGATGTGATGTCTGGCATTCTCCTTCCTCAGCAGCAGCACCAGGCAGTGCCTGCGGGGTCCACCAGGCACTTCTCCTCCAGGACCAGCAGGTGAGCTTGAACTCTTGCCAGGGCAAAAGACAGCAATCTGAAATAATGAGGGGCAGATTAGACTGCTAAATCCAGATGTAATTACTATAGGGCTCAAGCAAATAGATAATTACAATGGCATGACAAGATATAGCTCATCACTGAGCCACAGGAACTCCAATATCTGGGTGTTCTGCGTCATCTTTTCCTGAGACAGAGAAACTTAATTTAAACTCAGGGAAGAGGCTTAACACAAAATCATTCTGCCCTGCAGCTGGGCTGGGCTAAAACCACAGCAGTTGTAACTCAGCTGATAGGTGGTACCATCCTAAGTCACTCTAAGATTATCTGGAGTCCCAAATGAAGGGATGATTTTCAGAAATTTTAGCTCCAAACAGCACATTGGAGCACTGGTTGCTGCTGTTAACTCCTTAATGGTCACTTAGTAGCATGCTCCAAATATCTGGCTATTTGGACTGTAGTATTCTAGTAACAGGTTATATTCATTCTACAAAATATTATGGGCAGGGACGTTGTTATTCCTTAGGCTTGATCCCAGAGCAATCAGAAAAGAGGGGATTCATAGAGTTTGATTTGAAAATTATGCATATCCTGACTGACATAGCAAAGAACCCTCAGCATGATGATTTGAAGTGTGAGGTCCACTCCTTTGTGAGAGAAAGTGTCTTATGATTCCTGTGGGATTTATAATAGAAGTGCAGCACTGGACTTCTTGCATATGTTAAGTTTGACTGCAACCTTGCATTTGCGATTACTGCTGTTTCCTTAGGCTGACTTGTCAAAATGCCAAGTGCACTTTACCTCAAACCTATCACCATGTTAGGCAGAGCTTCAAAGAAAAAAAAGTTATTTTTGAAGGCTCTTTTTGAAACCCATGTGGAATGCACTGAAGTAGGGGACTTCATGCTGAAGGACCCAGAGGGACTGTGAAGTACATCACCAAATATCAGTCTGTTAGTGAAGACTCCTCTCCTGAACCACCTTTACAGATCAGTATTTTGGTTCATGGGGCTACTGCCAGCTCTTGCTTATTTGACATCAATGGCAAAATTCACGTTTGTTTTAGTAGGAGCAGGATGATGAATTTACACTCCTGTTCTCCATGAGAGGCCAAGGCTTTGTGGGATTTTCCTACTAGGGAAAAAGCCAGCACTGAAAGCAGCCAGAGCACCACTCACAGGAACACAGAGAGCTGGAAAAGAGAGAAGAACGGGTGTCCTTGAGCACTGACTGGAGGAGTGCTGGCACAAATAGCTGCAGAGCAAGGGGTAGCCCAGGGCACAAAGGGCACAGTACCTGCCCTGCTGTCATGCCCAGCACCAGGCCCTGCTGTGCTGAGAGCTGGAGCTGCCGCAGTCCTTGCAGCACAAAGCCCCGGCGGGCACAGGTCGAAAGCACAGCCCCATAGGCACGTGGAGGTACCACAGGTGACACCAGCAGAATGATGTCCCCTAGATCAAAGAAAGGGCGAGAAAAACAGCATATTATTGTCACAGGAGCTGCAGTATCGCCACAAGGCAGCTCTCACAGCAGCTGCCTCCACCTTGAAGCAAACAGCTGCATCCTGAGCAGTGACCCTGTGTTTTATGGTTTGTTTGCTGCATCCAGCTCATCATGACTGCAATCCAAGGCCAGCCCAGAGTGGGAAAGCTTATGGCATCATCAGTAATATCTTTATGAATCATCAGATGAGACGAGCCAGTCTGTCTGCCCAGGTCTGGGAGCTGCTCACACGCAGTGTGTCGGTGCTGGTGGGAGCTGTCCCCGTGCAGCCCCCTGTGCTCAGGGCAGGACTGAGGTCTTGAGGCCTGACCACACTCTGAGCGACCAAACAGGGCAACAAGAACTGCTTGTTCTTGATCAATTTGTCCACTCCAAAGAGCATGAAGCAGCTCTGGCCATTCCTCTCTGCTCTCATTCCTCTCTGCTGTTACTGCTCAGCCACCTTGCTCTGCTTCCTGTTATCCCTCCTTTCTTCCTGCCTTTAACTTTCATCCCAGACCTGTATTGTGGCACAAGCTCCTGAAGCTCTGGACCACCTGTGATCTCACCTTTGGTTTGGTACCCTCTGGGGCCTCACACGGTCCTTGGACATCATGGTAATGGTACCAGCCTGCCTTGTCCTACCTGATCCTCTTCCAGCAGCTCTGGCTGCTCGAGCTCTCCTTGAATCCCTCATCCCAGTGCATATGATTGTAGACACAACTGGAATTTACCTCAGGTTAGAACTTTGGGTTTTTAGACTCCTGTTTCCCAAGTTGAATCCCAGGCTCACCGCCAACCTTGAGCAAGCTCAGGAGAAAGAGCCTCCAAGGCCTCCTGAGCAGCCCCCACATCTCAGCACTGTGAGACAAGCTCAAGACTTTTCCCTGAAGCCTCTGATCTGCCTGAGCTCCTTGTTTTTACCATGACCTCCATTATTACACTTTCTCAGTTCTCACACAGCTTTTTTATCCCTCACAATGTATATTCAGATCTCCACAAGCTGCCAAGAGTGAGCTCTGAAGACAAATCCTCAGTACCACTTCTACATGGGTTTCCTCTATGCTGCCTCAGTAATTTCTCGTAGCTTTAACCAGTTGATTTAATGAGATTGGAGGCTTTTTCCTCGTGTCCCAGTTGATTCTGAGGATAGGACAGTGAATATTTCTTTTTATTCTAGACTTGGTGATATGGGTATCTGCCCTGCCATGGCTCAGCCTAGTAGTTCAAAGCAACAGCACCAAAACAAGGGAAACCTTGTTGTATTTATCACTAAGGATGGGGCAGGCAGAATGGATGGTTCTTTGCCTAAAACCTCTGTTTGGCTTTATGGCTTCAACACTGGCTTTTAGCCATATTCACAATATGGGAACTCTCAAAATCTAAGATTGTTGGTGGGAAGATTTTGGTTCCGCTCCAGTTGATAACACTTTAAAAAACATTTTTTGCACACACATATCCCAAATCAACAATAATATCTTCTTGGGTCACCAAAACTCTGATTACTGAGAAGAGGCAGGTCTACCTAGCTGCAGTACTTCTGCTCTGCAGGGGTAAATATTCCTGTCTCCAAGAGGAGCTGCTGGAGACCAGAGGGAAGGAGTCAGTGAATGTTTCTTTTCCTGAAAACCCCAAGGGTGTCTGCTCCCAGAGCAGAGTTTCAGCTCCTCTTGCCAGAGCAAAGTTATCTGAGGAGCAAAGCTTGACAGTGACTTCTGAGGCTCAGTGCAGATGGAACGTGGTGCGGTGGAACTCGGCAGCCCACAGCAAATGTGAATCATTAACAGCCATAAAAGGAAGGGAAGGCAGCAAATGTGACTCATTCCATCAGTAGCCACCAGCTGCCATCAATCCCTATCCCAAATAATAGAGCCAAGGGCTGCCTGCCAAACTACCTGAGTTAGCATGAGCCAAAAGATGAAAAACTGTCTCAAAATTGGTTTTTTCCTTTCTCCCTTCTCTATTTTCCTTCCCTTCCACTCCTTTTTCATCTTTTTGCCTTATGCTTTCATCCTTTTCTCATGGATTCTTTCCTTTGGCAAAGTAATTCTCCATGCCTTCTTTCTCTGTCACTCCAATCCTGCTTTCCTTCTGCCATCTCCTCCCTGACAGCTGCTGAACTTCTGCTCCCCTTTCATTCCTCTGAATGAAATTCTCACCTTCAACTGGGGCAGCAGAAACCAGCCAAGAACTCCCAAGAGCATTGTCCAAAAACCCCCTGCACCCCAGATGTGCTGTGCCAGGCCCATTCCAGATGATGCTGGCCTTGACAGCAGGACCCCAACACCTTTTAGCCAGGCAGGCCTTGGCAGGTGTTCCTTGGACACAGTTTGCTGCTGGTTAGGTACAAATTCAGGCACTGAACACTTCTCCTACAAAGGGAAAATGGGGGTGTGAGTGGAACCAGGTGATAACCCATTGATATTAGTCCCATAAAATGTCTCTTTTCTGACTGTGTGGTCAGTCCTGCCCTAAACAAAGCCTTAACCATTTAATTCCCCTGATTATAATCTTCAGTCTTTAGCAGGAGAGGTAGATAATCTCTGATCAATAAACAAGCAGTTTAAGGACTCTGTTAGGTCTTCATGTGACTGTTTCTTTAATGAACAGGCCTCTCTCTGTGCAGATATTTCCTGTGAAGTGTTTTTTGTGTCTCTTTTCCCCCTTCAGTGACACCTAAGCAGCACCCAGGACTCCAGCAGCTGCTCCCATGAGGAGGATGAGGTGGTGCCACTTCTCTGCTGCTTCATTTCAGGCAACAGTGTCCCACTGGAAATTAATTCCTGACTCCAGAACTGGCCAGGTCACAGCCTTGAGCAATCCAGAGAGGAAGAATTGCCTTAGGTGGGCTGGAGTAAAGTGATGTTATCAGCGAAGGAGAACCATAAACCCTCAAATTTCATTTCCTAACACTGACCTTTGGTAGTTGAGACAAGCATGGCTGGAGGACGAGGCAGCATCAAGCCCTGGAGGTCAACTTTTCCTTCATCTGCTCCTGCCCCAGCTGGTGAAGGACTCCGAGAGCTGCAGAAAAACGATAAATATTAAATGAAAAATATTAACAGGTTCTGACTTAAACCTACTTTCTGTGACAAATCCAAGGCCACAGAAGCTTCTCTGGTAAAACTGCTTTACTGGAAAAGCCATTTCAATCCCTTGTCCGTGACATGAGCTGCATCAAGGTCTCTCTGACTGAACATCTTTTCATGTTACTCCCCTTGAGGCTCTCTGTGTTCAATTAAAAGTAGCTAACACAAAGTAGTCAGCTTGGCAAAGAAATCTGGGAATCAAGAAATATGTCAGGCTGCACTAGCAGAGCTTTTCCCACCCACAGACACATCCTAGTTGCTATTCACTTTGGGTTCTTTAGGCTGAGTTTAACCAGTTTGAAGGGTTCGTGTTAGGCAACAAGCACAATCCAGTCTGGCAGGGATGTTCTTGCCAGTGAAATTTCCACAGCATTCCTAGGACCCAGTCAGGGCAGGGGGAACAGAAGGTGTGGTTGAAAGCCAGGGACTGTCTGGGAACAGTTTTGGCTGGGACTGTGAGCTCGGGCTGCTCAGGCAAACCTGCCTCATCTCTTGCCACCACCATGGAGCTGGCTGGAACACATCCTGCTTGCTCACTCCCAGGAGCCCACAGCATTTGCAAGTCTAATCTGAAAAGGGCAATCTGAGCTGCAGTTTGTATTTCTGTCTCCCAACAGACCAAATTACCAGCATTAGGAGAAAGACAAGTGCATTATTTAAGATGTCACACTGCTCTGGACTGAGTTATACCAGAGGAGCAGAATTCATCATCTTTGTAAGAGGAAGAAGGCATCCCTGAGGAAAATAAACAAATAAAGAGAATGAAACTTGGCCAAATTGATTTTTTTTCACATCTCAAACATAAAATGATGAGAGTCACTGGTTGTGGCTGAGCAGAGCTGAACTCTGACACATAATCCTCCACAGCAATCCACAGGTTAATTCCACATGGCTGAGCTTTGCCACTCAGAAAGCACTGACAGCAGTGCAGAGGATCTCACCTCCAGCCTGCTGCCTCTGACTGTGCCACCCTGCCCCCAGAATCAGGCAGGATCCCTAAAAACCTCTCCAGAACCTGCAGGTCTGAGCTTTCTGCAGCAGAGTTTCTCATGCAGTTAAAGGTTCATAAGCCACCCTTTTTTTCACACACTTCTCTCATCATCCTCCAAAGAACCTTTTCCTATTGAATCCCTTTATCATTTTATATATGGAGCAAAGCCAGAGGTTTCCTAGGAGAGGGTCACTCACTGGCACACAGCCATGAAGCTCTTATCCAGCACCAGGTTTCCAAATCTTGCAGCAAGAGTATGAATTAGAGGCCTGGATACCAGGGAACAGGGAATGGGAAGCAACTGCAACTGTCCCACACCTGACACATCCAGGAACTGAGAGAACAGGATCTGGAGCTGTGCCAGGGGAGGTTTAGGTTGGAGATCAGAGAAAGTTCTTCCCCCAGAGGGTGCTGGGCACTGCCCAGGCTCCCCAGGGAATGGGCACGGCCCCAGGGCTGCCAGTGTTTGGAGGGAGTGTTCCAGCTCCCTCAGCTCCAGGAGTGTTTGGACACCACTCCAGGGATGTGCAGGGTGGGACTGTTGAGGTGTCTGTGCAGGGCCAGAGTGGGACTGGATGACCCTTTTGGGACCCTTCCCACTCAGGATATTCCATCATTCTGTGATCTGCTGCAGAAGATCTGCTGCAGACTCCATAACCAGCTTGGAAATACAAAAGTAGAGGGATTGCCCCCCCTGCACTCCCGTGCTGCAGAACCCTTGGAAGGCTGATACAGAGATCTCTGAGTGCCTGCCTGCCTCCAGGGCTCACTGCCTGAGGAACAACGGCTCCAAACCATTCTGGACCATCACCTGGAAGGTGGGGGCAGGATTCCAGCAGCTCTCCCTCCAAACCAGAGGCACAGCTCCCTGTGCACCCAGCTGGGCAGGGGCAGGGACACGAGAGGCTCCGCTTGGCTCCGGGCCCTGGCAGAGCCTTGGGTGATGTCCTGCAGGATGCTGTGGGCTTTGGGCCCTCTCACACCTAATGCCAGCACTGGGGGCACCTTGCCAGGCTCTGAAGTGTAGGAGGAAGGCAGCTTTTCTGTGGAAACAAACACATCTGTGAGTAAAACATGGAACAACCCACGCCAAAGTCATTCACTCGACTCAAGAGCTCTTTTCAGATCTGTCAGAGGCAGACTGCAACAGAGGAACCACCTGGTTACCTGTCCTGGGAATCACCTGGTTCCCTACCCTGGGAATCAATCACCTGGTTCCCTGCCCTGGGAATCAATCACCTGGTTACCTGTCCTGGGAATCAATTACCTGGTTACCTGTCCTGAGGGAGAGATGCTGTCAGCACCTGCACACTCTTACCCAATAGCAAACCTGAGGTTATTCAAGGCAGTCTGTTGAAGAAAGAGGAATTGGTTGTCTCATGTTTGCTGTGAAAAGTTATTACAGAGCAGGTAATGCACTGGAAGTATCCCTGCCCATGGCAGGGGATGGAACTTGGTGGTCTTTAGGGTCTTTTCAGCCCAAACTGTGACTCTAAGCCAGCACTTCAAGTTCCTCTTGTTCATGACCACAAGCAAGGCTGGGGGATTGAAGTACAGGACAAGAACAGGGACCTGAGGAAAGGGATGTTTTTGAAGGGGATCACAAACTGGAAATCTGGTACACTTCTTTTTTACATTATTTCCTTCCGGATGAAATAGAGATTTTGTTTTTACAATGCTGTAAAGTCCAGACAAATATTTGATTTGCCATCTTTAATTTTCTGCCAGGATTTGAACCCTGACTTCCCTTATTTCTTTCAACAACTCTTCCCTGTGACTCTGCCAAACCTTTCTCCAGCACAATTGGGGCCCAGGAAGTAACCCCAGAAAAAGCAAATTTGCCTCCTTTCCTATTCTTACTCCAGATGACAGAAAAAGCAGCAAGGTGTGTGATTTGCTTCTCTTAGGTTTAAAAACATATTCAAATGTATCATTTCTTGCATAAGAATCAAAAGGCAGAACACAAATCTCCAGAGCAGGTAGATAATGGAGCAACTGGTTGTAAATATTTAAAATAATAATTTTAGAGTTAGCAAGCTAAGGGTAAAAATCTAATTTACAAACTTGCACAGCAGTTCTCAGCTCAAATGAATTGTCTCTTCATACGAAATGTTCTTAAATAATGGTGCATGGTACAGAGCACTGAAGCAGATCTGCTGCCTGTCAGCTCCTAATGACTGCTGGTTTTATGGTTTTCTTATTAATTTCTGGAGCCCTCCTCCATTCCTCCAGCTCTCACCAGGAATGTGTTCCGTGCACAGCACCCAGGCAGCTGCAACTGCAATCCTGTTCCTAAGGCAGTCTGCTCCTATTGCTTTCAAATGCAAAAAGGGAGCCAGGAGACTGGGAAATTTTCTCTGCTTAAGCTGGTCTTCATTCCCCTTCTGCCAGAGGAGAAGGAAGCCCATTTCTCTCCTTCTCAGCCTGCCTGTGCCTTTCCCAAGAGAAATGGATTGTCTGTGGCACATCTGAACCTTCCAGAAGAACTTCCTTGCTTAAAAGGAAGCACAAGCCACAAGCAATCGCTAAACTCTGCAGCTAAGGGAACACCTGTTATTCTGGAGCTGTGCTGCAGTAGCAACCATTCCATAATGCTTTAAGACATTCATCATTTCTGTTTCTCAAATGGGAGAAAATAAAGACTTGAGTGGTACGTGCCAGTATTTGACACATTGGTGTCTGATGTTCAGGACTTTGTGATTTGAGTTCAGAGCCCCAGATCATGTTTATTTACCTTATCCTGCTGGTCTCCCACCTCAGATGGGATTCTATTAAATAATGTGACATTTTGGTGATGGTTTATCAGTCACTGCAATTACAGGGCAGATAAATCAGTACTCCTGAAGTCCCACAGGCAATGAGATGTGGGAATTGTGGAAAAGGGAGGCCAGATTTTCTGCAGCTAAAACCTTCAGGAGTATCAGTGGGGAACAAAATGATTATATTTAACTCACATGAGCCTATCCCTGGAGCTCAGGGCACTGAAATGTGGGAAAGCTCACTGCAAAGGAACAACAGCTAAAGTTTGAGACCCAAAAACATATGAAGGCTTAAAAATTCAGCTCATGGATATTCAACAATGGGAACAGAAAGAAAGAAACAGCCAAAGCTATTCTATAATTTCTTTTGGGAAAGACACAGGAACTGATAAAGCAACCCTCATGCAACTCTGACTCTCATCACCCTTCACCTCAGTGCATTGACAGATGTGTGCCTTCCTCAGCACCATGGGAGCTGTGGAGGAGGAGCAGAGCCCACCTGAGCTGGAGAGCAGCAGGTCCTGCCCGGGGTAGAGCAGGCGGAGGCCGCAGACATCCAGCCCAGAGCCCAGCAGCAGCTGCAGAGTGTGATGGGTCTCCAGGGGACTTCGGAACAGAGCCTCAAACAGCAACACCATGGCAACCTGGACAGCCAGAGAAAAACATGGGAAAATGAGGGAAATGCTCCCAAGCCCACCACAAGCTCAGAGCTGCAGCCCTGCTGTTCACCTGTAGCTCCCAGGACGGATCTGCTCTGCCAGAGCCACAGAGAGGCTTGGGTTTGGTTTCTGTTTATGTGGAGTTCTTGGCTTTGGGCTAAATCACAACTATCAATAATTATAATTTAATCTATTTCTGCTGATGTAACTGTGCCTTTTGTCACATAAACCTACTAGTAAAAAACTGCAAGGCCTTTGGGGCAGAGCCCACAGTGCATCCCCTCTGCTGTTAACTTTGTGCAGTACCATTTGCCCATCTTTCTGGTTGATTAAATAATAATAGACCAACTGGTTGTATCTCTATACATTTAACAGCACCAAAATCAACACTAAAAAAATATCAAAAGGCAAACACATCACTGGTACTGTCCCAAATTTACATTTCAGAGTCTTCTTTACCAGCCTAATCCATTTCAGCCCATCCTGGTATGTAGAAAGACTCACACCAACATGTTCTGAATGTTTATACCCAAAAGGGAAGCAAATTATTATTATTTTCCCCATCAGAGAAAGAAATTGTTTTAAAAAGCGAGTGCTTTATGACAGGGAGTTGTGTGGTTTTGTGAATAATAAATTGTCTAGCTGGGGATCAGACAAACTGATTTTCTGGCCCCAAATTTGGGCATGGTTCTCCTGGATGTTGAGCAGCTCCAGGATTTCCCCAGCTCAAGGTTTATGGCTGCAGCAAACGCCAAATGAATCCATCACTACTGGACACTTGAAATGAAATGCTACTGCCCCATAAAGACATTATGAGGCTTTACCATCATGATAAATGAAGATAGAAATTTACTCAAATGATATAAAAGTGGTCTAATTAGGAATAAAAGCTCCATTTCTTTATGTTTGTCTAGCTCAAGCTCTCCTGCTATTAACCCAGTACTCACAGCAGCCAGTAAGGAAGGATTTTCCTGTAGTTGCTCCGAGTCCCTGGTGCTGCCTGGGCTTGAGGCCAGCTGTGATAACAGAGCCATCCAGCACAGGGAAGCCTCAGGAAGTGCCAGTGTCCCCTTTCCTCAGGAGCCTGGCACTCGGCCTTGCTCTCCATTGCAGCTTGGTTGAGTTGTGCCTGGCCTGGTCTCAGACATCACCAATTCTGCCACTGTCTGAACCCTGGACTTTCTGCCTTGGCCTTGTCACTGGGGACCCCCACCTGCAGTGCTGTGCCCAGTTCTGGGGCCACCAACGCAAGAGAGATGTTGGCCTGTTGGAGCAAGTCCAGACGAGCCCAAGGAGATGCTCTGAGGGCTGGAGCCCCTCTGCTCTGGAGCCAGGCTGAGACAGCTGGGGGTGCTCACCTGGAGAAGGCTCCAGGGACACCTCAGAGCCCCTTGCAAGGCCTAAAGGGGCTCCAGGAGAGCTGGAGAGGGACCTGGGACAAGGGATGGAGGGACAGGACACAGGGAACGGCTTCCCACTGCCAGAGGGCAGGGATGGATGGGATATTGGGAAGGAATTGTTCCCTGTGAGGGTGGGCAGGCCCTGGCACAGGGTGCCCAGAGAAGCTGTGGCTGCCCCTGGATCCCTGGAAGTGTCCAAGGCCAGGCTGGATGGGGCTTGGAGCAGCCTGGGACAGTGGAAGGTGTCCCTGCCATGGCAGGGGGTGGCACTGGATGGGCTTTGAGGTCCCTCCAATCCAAACCAGTCCTCACCTGATCCCCATAACTGCTGCTGCCCCTGCCCTTCTCTTCTCAATAACAACTCACTTCACATGGGTGAGGTCACGAACATTTTGTGCTGCACTCCTAACCAAGAGCTAATTGAAATCACTTTGACCTTCTCTTCTCCTGGGGTACAATCAGTACAAATACTCCCTGCTTGTTCATACAACACACAGTTACTCAAGGTCAGGCAGTACCAGAACCTTCAGAAATTTCTTGGAATGTTTCTGAGCCCAAGTTTAATCAAAGTTGTGCTGTTTACTGACTTACAGTCAAGTGGTTTCAGGTTATCAAAATTTTGTCTACTCTTACAGATTTGCACCTCGTTGCTAGCAATTTCTCCAACCCACACATTTTGAAGTTTAATCTTCTGTGGCTCAGAGCAATCAGCACATCAATACTGATGACATAAAATACTCAACTGATATATTTAGGCCTGAGTGAAAAATACTTCAAGATCAGTATTTGTATCAAAGCTCTAGATTGAAATATTCCAGGGCACTTCACAGTCTCTCAGTGTCCCCCCTCAGCCCCCAGGTGAGGAAGGAGGGGGTTGTTTGCTGTTCCTTACCTCGGTGTCTGTGTCTCTGCAAGCCTCCATGGCACTGCTGTCAGGGAAATGTTTGTCATCACTCTCAACTGTCTGCCAGTAAAATCCCTTTGGCACTGCAAACACCTTCTCCACTGCCTGAAATGCACAAAGGACAGCTCTCACTCCCATGTTATCTTGGTCCCTTAAAATAAAGCAGGAAAATCAGGATCTTGTGGCCACAGAGCACATGAGCATGCAGCTGTTGGATTAAACTCAGCCCAGTGTTGGTAATTTATGTAATTTGCTTTCTTGCAACTATTCCAGTAGCTCCATTTAAGTGATATACCAAGAATATGAATCTGCAACTGCTTCTCAAGAGCCTGAGTATTCCCAGGGTCCAACCCAGTGACTCCCCAACATGCAGAGCACCCATGGACATCACCAGGAGCTGCATCCATCAGCTGAGACCTCAATTCTCCACGACTGTGCTGAGCACTCAGCAGAAAAGGGCTTTGTGAAAGCAATGCTCTAATTAACCAACCAAATGGAAGGGTAGGGAAGGGATTGCATGAACTTCTACATGCCTGTAGCCAAAATAGCACATTTCTCCTGTGCTCATGTCACCACAAGTGACACATATCCGTTAGTCTCATCGTGCCACATCTTCATGGATAGGCAAAAAACTGGCATTTAGGGCACAGCTCGACACAAGCACAGCATTTCCCAGGCTCAGCACCTTATTTTGATTCTCATCCATTTTCTGGGCAGCCAAGCAAGCAACTTGTACAAGTGCAAGTGTAAGGATGTGTCACTCAGGGGATTGTGCTGTGACTGCATGCTCTGTAAGCAAGGCCACAGTCCAGGGCCAAAGGCAACCCTTGAAAGTCATGTTTGTCAGCTTCTGGTTTGAACATTCCAGAAATACAGATGCATTTAGGCAGAGTTCACAGTGGGCAGGAATCATTCCAGGGATGAAAGAAAAAAAAAAGTCACTTTTAAAACACAGGCTCAGGTGTAGCTCTAAGAGGCTTCACTACTTTTAAAGGCTCTGCTTTGATTTACAGCAGGTGTTAATTTGTCCTCAGCTCATGTGGACTGACCTTTTCAAAAACAGAAAAAGAAATTAATTTTCAACATGGTCTCATCAGGACTTTTATGATGGAGAGAAAAGGGGCTAACCCTGCATGGAGAAGCATCCACTCTGCATTATGAGCTCCATATAATGCTGTTTAATTGTGTAATCACCTGAGAGATTTTGGGTGTGCTGCTTGGCAAATGATAGGCACTTCAGAGCATTCCACAAATGTTTCAAAGTAACAACCAGAAAATGAAATTCATTTGAATATTAAAACCCCTCTGACAACTGCATTTCCATTTCAGTAACCTTTTGTGTTGTCTCCTTCCTCTATTTCCTGTGCTTCACAAGATATTTGCTTGAAAGCAGAACTGGGGATTTCACTTTTCACCCCTTTTCAGTCAAATCAACTGCACCAAAAGTTTTGGCATCTCCCAGTGGATCTGTCCATTCTGTCCTGCAATCCATCATTCCCCAGCCTCCACTGCTGATATTACACTTGGTTGCTGTGGAAAATATCGTCTGAGAAAAAGCAGATTTAAGGAAAGGGATCTTCCCCCTTCCAGTGCATGATGCCAGCTCCTATCTGCAGCACTGTCACAGTGCAATGAGCCCAGACAAGCCCTACAAAGTGGGAATGCAGCAAAACCCCAGTTTCCTATTCCTTCCAGCTGTTCCTTGAACAAACCTGTCTGTGAATGTTCCAGAAGGAAAAGAAGAGACAAAAGTGGTCAAACCAACATCAGCTTCTATTTCCATAGAAACCTTCAGGATAATCATCCAGGTCCAGGAAAATCCAAGGGGAGCACCCTGGTGTAAGCTGTGGATCCATGGTGATCCCAGGATGCTGCTCCAAGGTCACAGCAGGGGTGGAGCACCCCTGGGAAGCAAGGCCTGTGGGAGTTGTTCCTGTCACATCTGTTTTCCAACAGCCAACCTGAATGGGAGTTCACAAACTAACAGAAAATGGAGCTTGAAAAGTCTTATTTCTCCCAGAAAATCCTTCTCCTCATGAATTAGAAAATAGACTGCATCCTGCTTTGTCCAGCCTGGCTAAAACATCCCAGTGGAGAGCTCCTGACACAGCCTTCCTATGCCATCAACAGGAAAAAACAGGGAGAAAGTCACTTTCCCTGTGATGTAGGAGAGAATTGCATGGAGCCAGTTGTTCTAATACTGAGCTGAGCCCTTTTGGACACAAAAAGAGAGAGGGACCCTCTGCAGGCAGTTGCAGGAGCCTTCTCCTACTGAAATAACTTGGACACTATTTCTGTTTATGATACTTTAGTGCTATTGCTAATGTTCCACAAGAGGGTGGGTGTGAGAATTGTATTGGTTTCACCTCAGGGCTGGTTCCTGCCACTCCTCCAACATCACAGCAGCTGTAAATCCTTTCTGTGGAAGCATCAGCTCTGAGTGCTGACCTGTCCCCTGGTGGGAGGAGAGGAGACTCCCTAAACCCTGCAGAATGGTGAAGAGGCAGCCCAGCCTTTGACCCTTACCTGAAAACACCTCTCCAGTGAGGGAAAAGCCTTATCCCAGGGAGGAAGGTTCCCTGCACTCAGCCAGCAGCAGCTGCACAGCCCCAGGGATACTCTGACTTCTGCTGTGACAGGTTTCAAAGCCCAGACTCAAGGAACCATAACCATCCCCATGTGTGTCTGCAGGGCTTCTCACAGCACTGACATCCTCTCCATCCACACTGCCATGATCAGGATGAGCAGGGAGGGAGGGCACATCCATAAACTCCTGGTTTTAGTTATTCCTTTTTGCCAATTTATTCTTATTTGGTTTGGGTGACAAATTCCAGCTTCTGCCACCTTAAGACACTGGAAAAGACCACTTTGTGCCACAGCTAGGATTGAACACACACCAGTTTTTCCAAAAGCATTTAAAAGAAACCCCAAGCTCCTGCTTTGTTTCAGATAATATTGCCCAGATGAAGGCAGACAGTTCCAGGAAGGAAACTCACAGGAGAACAAAAACGTGCTGTAAAATCCTCAGCAGAAAGAAGAAGCAGCACATTTCAGAGGAGACTGGAGCTGCAGCCAAGCCGTGAATATTTAACTGTCACACAGAAATATGACCAAGCCCGTGATCCCCTCTTTGTGCTTACAGTGTTTTCCGTTCCCATCTCTGACAACAAAGGAAGAGCTTTTGCTGTCAGGTGATCTGAGAGTCTTTTAAATTGCATGGAGTCTTCCAGGCTGTTCCCAGTCCCAGCAGGAAAACAGAAACTGCAGGAAGCATCGCCATGTACTTCACAATCTCATCTCCTCACACACAAGGCAAAGATCTGCTCAGCCATTATCTCTGTGAGACAACACCAAACCCCTGGGAGAAGGATGCTGCACTCCCAGTACCTGCAGAGCCAGGTGGGAGCTCTGTGCTGAGGTAACCTCTCCCTGCCAGCCCTGCTGAGCACATCAGGGGCAGCAGAGAAAGCACTTTTCTCTCTCTCTCACTCAGCAAGGCTCATGTCTGATGTGATTCACCAAATCCTGCCCCTGAATGAGGCAGCATCACTCTCAAACTCTCTCCTCCCCCTGCTGCCATGTGCAGGAGCACAGTTTTCCTGGTAGAATCCAGATTTACACTATGCTGAATGTGTTCCCTGCACAGCTTCCCCCCCCACTGTGCATGTTCTCTTCAGATGGCTGCAGAATTTGGTACAGGAAAGTGGAGACACCACAGGAAGAGCCCAGGCAGCAAAAAGTGGGGGATAGAGAGGGCTCATCAAGGAAGACATGCAGTTCTGGTGACTGTATTTCAGGCAGTTTGAAATGGATCTCACTTCCCCTTGTTCCCCTTCTGGATTGGGAAAGGGATATCTTAAAACACAGAAGACAGAATGAGATAGTAGTTCCCAGCCTTTGTGCCCACCAGCACTAATGGCAAAGCACAGTAGCTCAAGAGTTCTTTAAAGCTGGTCTTTTCAGGAATAATGAGTGATGGACACAATCTAAATGTGACCTGTCATATTTTAGGAAGAATGAAGACCTCTAATGTTTTATTCCTCTCCAAGCTGTGCCTTCATCTTTGTGCCAGCTCTGGTAGACATCAATGCAGTCCTTCTTCCTTCTAAAGGTTAGGGGGTTTTTATTTACAAATGCCAGTGGCTGCCTGAACTCCTGGCTCCATGAAAATAAATGCCAGACTCCAGCAGGATTCAGCCAGGGCCAGGATGTCACCTTCTGCCTGCTGAAGATACAGCCATGCAGCTTATTCTGGGCTGCAGCTATGGATTATTTTCTATAAATGTAAATGGATGAAGTGCCAGGACAAACTTTTCTCCCCCAGACAAGCCTTATCCATGTGGAATCACCAGCCAGATGTGCTCTCACCCAAGCTGTTGGTACAATGTGAGCAGGCTGCACAACAGACTCAGGCTGCCAGCCAGGCAAGACCCGACCCTTTTCACTAACTCAGATAAAGACAAGCCACAGGCAAGGTTTGAAAGCAAAGGGCAGGATGAACCTGTCCTTTTGAACCTCCTGCTTTACCTCTGGATGTCCCAGAGCTGAGTGCTGGGCTCCATGGCTGGCACTGCCAATGCTGCAGGACTCATCCTGCCAGCTCTGCTTTGGGTGAGCCCATGTGGAAGAGCTGTCCTGGGTGTTTTATTCCTCACTAATGCCCAGTTCAGCTGCACAACAATCACATCATTCAGGCTTTGGAGGAGGAAAGCACAACCCTGGGCCGTGAACTAAATCTGGGAGCTCACAGCAATGTGGAGATCAGGTTTGGGAGCTGAGCAAATTGTGCTGCTCTCCAGGGAGCTCAGGCAGCATCTCCATCCCAAAATATGGCCCAGCTTGGATGCTGTTCACACAGCATGAAATGAGAAAGAACACATGGGGCAATAACCCCAAATCAAAGCACAGGCACTGAACCAGAGAAAACCCAGTTCCTGCAGTTTGGGATGTGTGAAAGGCAGTGCCCACACAGCCACAGGCCTGGAGAGTCGGGTGAAAGGCTGATGTGGTAATGAGTAGCAGTTGCCTGAGCATGCCTCCCTCAGCACTGAAATGAAAAGAAGTTACAGCAAAAGACAGTGGAAGATGCTGAAGGCAACTCAGCAGGGCCAAGGCCATGGTGCTTGTCAATGAAATAATGTTACAGCACTCAGAGAGCTCAGAGCCTTCTCACTGAGCTTATGCTGAAACACAGACCCACAGGCCTGAAAGATCCTCTGGAAGTGCCTCCCACTCCCTCTTCAGAGGCTGCACACAGAGCTTGGGAATCTCAGCTCTAACTCTGTGCCACAAGTGCACAGAGCAACAAGTGCTGCACCCAGGGCTGGTTTTCCACAGAGATTTCAAATTTCAGCAGCACTGTCCAGCT
The DNA here is from genome assembly GCA_013399835.1 of Leptocoma aspasia. Taxonomy (NCBI): domain Eukaryota; kingdom Metazoa; phylum Chordata; class Aves; order Passeriformes; family Nectariniidae; genus Leptocoma; species Leptocoma aspasia. The sequence continues at coordinate 336,895 of VXAX01004737.1, forward strand.
CTTCATGTAGCCAACATGGTTATTTCTGAATTTGAAATAAAGTATGCAACTTTCAAAGCTTTCATATGTGAGAGCTCCTATGGCAACACAGTTAACATCAACTCCAGCAGGGAAAGCCCAAAAATCTGAAATTCCACATGAAAGAACTGCTCTACTTTCTGCCAGTCCCCTGCCACACATCAGCCTTGCTGTTAGGTCAGTCTGTGCTGCTGGGCATTTTCAGCAGGCCTGGGTTACAATACTGGGGCTAATTCAGCTCCCTGGACCCAGTTCTGGGATTCTTATCTAAGCTTAGCCAGAAAAAAAATTAAAAAAAAAAGTTGGAGCTCTCTTTAAGCAAAAAGTAAGGAGGAAACTTTGTGTAGACCCGCCCTCAATCACTACTGTTTGAAAAACACACACAAACTTTGTGTCAGAGCAGGGAAGCTACTAAAGGAGCACTACGAGGGGAACTGATCACCAGGAAGTGCAACAAAATCAATTTTCTGGAACAAAAGTAAAACATCTCCTCCACCTTGACTTAGGGATGTCTGTGGACAGAGGAGCAGGGATGGAGGTTCCCCTTCTTCCTTAAAACCTCCATGAAAATGCTGCTGTGCCCTGACTCCTCTGTCCTGGCAAGCACCTGCACAGGTTGGGAGCTCAGGGAGATGCTCTGGAAGATGACCATCAAGGGCTGCACCTTTTGGGCAAATGTCTCAATGTCCAGAAAAACTGAGGGAGAGGAAAAGAATTCCAGCATGGACCAAAGAGGTTGAGGAAAAGCAGCATCAACACGGGCTCTGTGGGTGTCGTCTGTATCCCTAAGGTGATTGTTTGCATCCTGAGGCTTAGCAGCAGAAAGTACTTTTATTTTATGCTAAAATGAATAAATCCTCTTTCTGCTGACAGGGGACCTTGCAGTTAACAGCTTCCACAGGGATGTTGTCACTCCCAACCCAAGCTGGGCTTTAATGACTGCATTGTGAGCTGCTGCTCCTATCAGGAGTGAATTGCTGCAGGTTAATAGGCTCATTGCACAGCACTCATAAAAATGCCTCCAAAAACCAGCACAGGCAAAACAATCTGTTTGAGGTCCAGAACAGGCAGAAAATCCAGCAGACAAATTGACTGAAAACAAGACATTGGCTCATGCACTAACAAACAAAAAGCATAAAGGTTATTACAATTACTGCTGGCAATTGCTCCCCAGATCACACACAGAGCTGCTCAGTACACAACAGCTTCCCTCCCTCCTTTTATACCATCCTGCCAGGATTTCTCTCTCAGACTCTGATCTACCTGGAGCAAAAGCAGGGATTCACTGCATGCTCCTCCAATACGTGGGCACAGGTTCTTTGAGCTGCGTAGTTTTGTACACACTGCCTCAAAACAAATACAAATGTACAAAAAGCAAAGCATGGATCACTGGCCTTGTACCAAACCTTCAGACCAAAGAAGTTAAAAGAATGTGATACTGAGTTTTCTATGCAGCACTTTTTGGTTGTATTTTAATGACACTTGGGAACATTCTCACTTGGTAGCACTTTGCAAAGCTCCAGGGCAGACATCAGGGTGAGCTGCTGCCTGCTGAGAGTGGCTCATTGAGCCCTACTTTGGAAATCAGCCTTGCTGCCTAACCAGCTATGGAAATGTGGCTGTTTCACCCTGGCAGTGTCCAAGGCCAGGTTGAACAGGGCTTGGAGCAGTCTGGGACAGTGGAAGGTGTCCCTGCTCATGGCAGGGGGTGGAACAGGATGGGCTTTAAGGTCCCTCCCAACCCAAACCATGCTGTGACTCCATAACTCTGTGAAAAAGCCACAACACACAGGGGTCTCAGCCTCACTCAGGCCTGGGGGACACAGAGCACTCGAGCTTGGGAAGAGAATGTGGTTTCTAAACTGACATCATGTTTTCCATGGCATCAAGGCAAAGATCCACCCCCAGAAAGAGCCTGCTATCTTGCTGTTCAATTCCTAATGATTTATAATTCCTCTAATAAGGGATTTGCATAAAAGCCCTGGCTGTTTTAAATGATGCCTTATTTTATGCCTTAAAAGCATGGAGCAGATTTATCTTTTACGAGTACGTCAGACTCTTTATGGCTCTTGCTTCTGCTTGAAAACCACAGTGACTGCAAATCAACAACACTAAGCCTCCTTTTCCTGCACACAAGTGGGATAAACCTTTAGGCAAATTGCTAAGTGCATTGCTAAACCCCTAAGCTTTCATGGCATTGATTCTCACAGAGTCATAGTAATCCCCAAATCTGGTTGAAATGGCAGAAAAGTTCTCATGCTACATCATTTTCAAAATTAAAACTTCATTGTGAACAAGAATTGCAGCCTTTGCCATTCTCTGGAATTGTGTCTCAAGGGTTTTGTCCATCTAAAAATATTGGGAAAATACCACAATTGTCCAAAGGCTGGTGCTGTTGTGAGAAAGAAATAAAACATTCCCTCAAAAGGTATAGAAATCAGGTCATATTATCTGCTGCTTTGAAAACCCACTCTAAATATTTACACCAAAGTAGGAAAGGCTGGTAAAGGCCTAAAAGCAGCATTGGATGCCCTGAAGGAATAAATTCCCCCAATCAGTATAAGGAATTCTTGTAACATTTCATTCAGTGGAATATTTGTTATGGAGCACTTGCTAATCTGACATAAGTGAAAAGGTTAATTTTTATTCTGCTTATAGACAGCAGTGAGTGCTCCTGCAGACATTTCCAGGCAGGCAAGAGATTGGAAGCACTTGATTTGGAGAGGTGTTGTGTCCTTGCAGCTCACACACTTCCCTGGAAATCCACAGATATTAAAATCATAGAAGTGAATCACAGAATATTCTAATATTAGAAGCATTTGTTTTCAAACTCTGTTTAAATCCTTTGCTAAAGCAAATGAGAATATCTGTTAACACTGGAAAAACAACTTTTACTAGACCTGATCAAAAAATTACCAGAAGTCCAAGCATTTCTGTGCAGTACCTGAGGGTCAGGATTAACAGCAGTGATGTTACTGAGCAGGACAGAGGGAATTCCAGGAAGAAGTGGGCACAGCTGGTTTTGGAAGTGACTGGCCAGTTCATCTCTCCACCAAATAAGATCTGGAAGCCACGTAGAGGTCAGAAATGCAGAAATCTTCTGGTAAAACCTGGATGCTCCCTGGAGATGTTCTGCAGTCTGCAAAGAGCCAGTGGTTAAAGAGCTGTGGTGATGGTGTCAGAAACTCTGTCTGCACCCTGCACCTGCAGCAGCTCCCCCTCTGTCCACAGCCATTCCAGACTCCAGTTCCACACAGCTGCCCTCAGATTCTTCAAACCAACCCCTGGTGTGACACCCTGCACCTCCCAAACCCCCACACCCTTCATCCCATGCTCATGCCATCCATCACCTCACACACCCTGCTCCAAAGCAGATCCCACCACACTCAGAGGGGAAGAAAAGCCCATAAACAGGACCATAAACCAGCCCAATACAATGAAATATTAACTTCCAAGGACTTCCTTCGGGATATAAATGAAAACAGCTGTTAGTGCCCCATCCCTGGAAGTGTTCAATGCCAGGGTGCAGAGAGCACTGAGCAACCTGGTCTAGTGGAAGCTGTCCCTGCCCATGGCAGAGGGTTAAAATTACATGACCTTTAAGGTCCTTTCCAACCAAAACCATTCTGTGGTTTTTTAAAGATTGAGGCTAATATTAATACTGATACATTAATATTGAATACTGCACTGCTAAACTGCAGTTTTCCATCATTTAACCTCCCCTCTAAGCCTCATTGTTCTTCGGGTTGATTCTTAATTAGCAGGACTTTCATAGAACAAAACCAGTGACCTCAAGGAGACCTAATTAGAAATTAACAGACTCAACAACTGTGCAGAATATCTTCTCTCCAGTTACTCAGAGGCAAGTGAAGGTCCTGCTCTGCCCTGGTGCAGCCTC
>VXAX01004738.1:0-10916 GCA_013399835.1 Leptocoma aspasia
ACAATCCCCCTTTCCTGCTGCCCCCAGGGATTCCTGGACAGAAAAATCTCTCCTTGGCCAGAATTTCCTCCCTGTGTCCCAAATCCAAGGCTGTGCAGAAGTTTCCACTTCAGGGATCGATTTTGAACCTCAGCTTGGGAATTGCACAAAAATTCAGGCACCAAGTGACTGAAAGGCCTTGATCCAGGAATAAGGAGAAAATCTATCACTGCCACCGGCTGCCACCTACAATCCCAGCCATTCCTGAGCACCAGGAGAGCAGGAGAAGAGGGAAAAAAGGAATGAAGGCAGCCTCAAAAAAACTAAACCAGAGAAAACTTTGCAGAATACAAATCAGAGCCCAACCACAGCTGGTGAGGAGTTTTTAATTGCTTTTAAGGGAAGCAAATCCCTGTGGGCTGGGAAGATGGGACAGCTTGAGGTCTGAAGTCATTTACCAAGTCTGTTGTTCTGAGGTGCCTTCAGGCAGAATCACTTCTCTCTTTGCTGGGCTTTTTTTTTTTTTTTTAAATATTATTTAGCTGTGGAAAGCATCACTCCAGCCTGCCATGTTCAAATCTGACTTTGTTTTCCTGGCAATTAGGCCAGTTCTGATGGAATGCGGGGGATGCTCCCAGCAGGGCAGGGATCTGATGGCACCAGGCTGGGCTGGCTGGGGCAGGGACACCTCCAAACCCCACCTGCAGCTTCCCAGCCTCCACTTCCATGTGCTGGGAATGCATTTTCCAGCTGAACAGAAATGGCATTGGCTCCTTTTCCACCACAGGAAGCTCTGTGGGGAGTTCCAGCAGGGAGGGAAAGGTTAAATGCACATTTTTGCACCCAGATTCCAAAGAGAATCTTTGTTTTGTCCCATTTCTCTCCCTGCACAAATGCTGCTCCCTCCCTGCTCTCTCTCCCCATTCCCAGTCACTGGACCCATGTCCCAGATTTTCACGTGGAAAATCAGACTCCAGACTCAGCCTCAAGCACAATGCAGATAAAAATGGTAAAAGTGATCCCAAGAATCCCAGGAAGCTGGGGAAAGGAGGTAGGAGTCCCTCCTGGGGTAGGCTTGGGAATGTGGGGAAGTTATTTTAACCTTCAGACCCTCTGAAGAGCCGGGGTTGATTCCTGGAGATCGGAGCCAAGAGCAAACAGGGAGAGCTCGTGATCCTGTGGGATGTTTTCTCTCTGTACTTGGGTTATTGGCATTTTCTGCCAGTCCATCCCAGATGCCCATCAGGGGGAATTCCCTCCAGGATGGGCTGGGCAAGAGAAGGTTCCTCAGCCAGGATCAAAGTGATTCTAGAGTTTGGCCATGTTCCTCATCAAAGGCCAAAGTGCCTCTCCCAGGAATCTCTGGGGGGTTTTTGCAGTCATGAAGATCCACTTCCCACTCCTCCCTGCAGCCCCTCAGGAGCAGGTTCACCCCTGGGCTCAGCTCAGGCTCTGTGCCCAGTGTCCCTAAGAAAACAAGCAAAAGGAAACCAAGATTGCTGGGAAAATCATGGATCCTACACTTCTTCTGGCTCTGACGTTGTACAGACACCAACATTTATCTCTCTTTTATCACTGTTTTCATTATTGATGGGGGCTAATGCCAGCTGGGATCATCAATTAACACACATTAATCAAAATTCACCACAATTCACCATTTCTGGGAAGTTTTTTGTAACAAGGACATTCCTTCCATCTTCCCTTCACTTATCCTTTGTATGAAGAGAACAGAGGCTCAGGACAAGGCGCGTCCATCAATCTCTGAGTTTGAGCATCAGTTGTACAATCCTCATGCAAAACCCTTCCCTGACAAGTCCCTGATTTCCCCCACACCTCCCTTTTATTCTGTGCTGGCATGACAGCACCTGCTTTATCTGGCACCAGGGGCTGTTTTTCATGGCAAAGCTGATGCACTTCTTTGCTTTTCCCCGTCTCTTCTTTTTGTCTTTCCCTTTTCCATAATTTATTCTCTAAAGATAACACCACTGGCAATGAGGAACTGCATCTGAACTCTGACAAACTCCCCAAAAGCTCCTCAGCCACTCTGAGGAGCCTGCAATAAATCAGGTGTTTCAGCCAGCCTGAACAGACAGGTTGGAAAGCAGGCAGAAATAACTGCAAATGAAGTGACTTTGTTTTAAATGCAACCAAGTCAGGGCCTGCTGATACTGCAGAAATATTGTTCTCTGAATTTCCTTCCTCTCCCTAAGTCTCTTCCTCGTCACACTCCTGACCCGTTGGTATTATCTCAGAAAATGTAAATATCTGCTTCCTTTGGTTTGGCTGCAGCCCTGCTGCGAGTTCACCTGGTTTTAGGGGGAACATTGCATTATTCTGCTCAGGAGAGAGTGAGGCAAAGGATGAGGCTGTGGTTTTGGGGGGAGAACGTTTCCAGCAGCAAGCTCTCTGAAGTGGTGGCTGTTCCAGGACATCACCCCCATCCCCTGAGCTCTGGGGGGGCAGAGGATCCTGGGAGGACCTGGGGGCTCTGTGCTGTTTGGAGAAGGGAAATGGGAGAAGGGAGGGATTAAAACCAGCCCAGATGGAGTCAGGGATCCACCACAAGACCCTGCTGAGCTGTCACAGCCTGGTTCCTCACAGCCCCAAACAAAGGCTGCTCCTGAGGTTTATCCAGCCCAACATTTTATCCCAGCATGGCCAGGAAGTGGTGACCCAGGGAAACACAGAGCACAAAACCTCCCCTCAAAGCCCAGCAGCCTGCCAGGGCAGTGTGATGGAGCTGTGACATCAGCACCTCCCTGTGCTTTAACAGCCGGGGATGAGCTGGCTCTCCACGATTTTATTAATTACCTCTTCACTCTGCCACTTGAGATATCCTCCAGCAGCTCTACAGTTTAATTAAACCCTCAAATTGCTTCTCTTCTGGGGGTGCTGGGTTTTTCTCATCCTCCCAGGAATTTCACTGTACAAAGCATGGCATCCCTGCAGGCTTCCTGCTCTGAGAGAGAGACAATTCTCATTCCCAATCCGTGTTTTTGCACCCATCCCAGCACAAGAAAAACCTGGTGGAGAGAGTCCAGAGGAGTCCCCTGCTCTGCAGCCAGAGCTGGGGGTCTTCACCTGGAAGAGAGAAAGATCCAGGGAGACCTTAGAGCCCCTTCCAGACTAATTCCAGCCTTAAATACCCAAACTTCATTTTCTTCTTTATCCAAGATTTCACCTCTGGTTTCTTCTGAACGGGTAGAACTCCATCTGCAATTATCCATGGGAAGGAGCCAGGTTGTTCCAGGGCTGGCCTTGGATACCATCAGACTATAAATGCAAATGCTGAAGTGCTCAGAACCTGCCACTTCCACGCTTCAAATACACAGCAACACCAGGAAAAAAACAAAGAAAACAGAGATGACAATCTCTCCTTCTCAGAGGGCTCCCAAGAGCCTCTCAGCATTCAGAGAATTCCTGGTATTTCTCCTCTCTCAGGCTGATATTTTATCCCACACAATTTGCTGTCTGTACCTTGGCAGGAAGGTGCTCTCACTGAACTGCCCCTGGAGAAGCTGGGCTCAGAAACGCCCATCAGAAGAGTTTATTGCTATTTACAATAATTATTATGAACCATCTGATGGAAAAGATCTGTTTTATCCTGACAGCCCCTACGGCTGATGGCTCCAGTAAAGGATTTCAGCATGAACTGGATGCTGTAAAATTCATGACAGGATGGTTGGGTTGGAAGGGACTCCAGTTCCCAGAATTCAAATCTCATTTTCTGGGGATATTTGATCTCAGCAAGGACCAGCTAAACAAGGTAATTTGGTCCAAAGCCTGGGGATGCAGCATGGAAAATGCAACAGCAGCTGATTTACTCCACAGCCTCAGAAATGTTTTCACTCCGACCCTGGCAGACAAAGGGAGAACTCAGCCCAGGATCTCCAGCAGAGCTGTAGAAACAATTGATTTTTCAGTTCAGTAGCCAAATTGGAAAAGTAAATAGTTTGAAATTACCCAGAATGGGGCTTTTTGTTGGTTTTCTTGTTGAATTGAAACACAGCCTGAGGAGCTGCAGCTTCTCCAGCAGCCTGGCCAGGGGGGTTTTCCAGCCAACACAGGAATGGTCAGGATTGAGCATCTTGGTTCCTCCAAAAAAGGGTTCTTGTCATCACCCTGGGGATGAGGGTGGTGTTCCTCTCCCTGCTCTTGTTCCCATGGGTTCCATCACCTGAGAAAAGCCAGGACCAGGTGTCCTCCCACCAACCCTCCCTGACACCAGGTGATGGAATTACTCCCCATGGAATTATTCCCCATGGAATTATTCCTGGCACCCAAAATCGTGCCAGGCAGGAGCTGCCAGCTGCAGAACAGCCCAGGGAGAAGGGCTGGGATCCCCCTGGGAGTGCAGGGAAAGCTCCAAATCCCCGGGCACTGAACCTCCCTGTCCCAAATGAAAGGAGGAATTTCTCTGTCTGGGGCTGAGGCCAGCCATGGATCCCTGCAGGAAGGATCAGCACAGGGAAAGCTGTGCCTGTGTTTGTCTGGAATACTCTCCCAGACTCCAGCAACTTCCAGACACAGCTGCTGCCTGTTTAGCAGCCTTTGGTGGGTAATTTTCCCAGGGTTTCAGCTCTTTCAGGATGCCTTGACCAGTTAAGGGGGGCAGCCTTCCCTCCTGGGTTTGGTGTTCAGCCACGGCAACAAAAACCAAACCAAACCCCACAAAACAAAACAACACAGAAAAACACCCAAATAAATCCTGCAGAGCAAACCCCAGCAAAACACAACAAAAATTTAAATTGCACCAACGTTTCTGACTGGTTCCAGGAAACCAACAGCCCCATTTCCCAGGTTTTGGATGGAAAACCAGCCAACACATCAGAGATTAAATTGCACCTCTAGAGCTGGAGCTGCACCACGGGACCACTGAGGCTGGAAAAACCTGCCAGCCCATCGAGTCCAACCAGCTGGTGACAATCCCCAGCTTGTCCCCAGCCCAGAGCCCTGAGTGCCACCTCCAAGAATTCCCTGGACACCTCCAGGGCTGGGCACTCCAACCCTCCCTGGGCAGCTCCAAGGCCTGAGCTCCCTTTCCATGGGGAAATTCCTGCTGGTGCCACCCTGAGCTCCCCTGGGCCAGCCTGAGGCCGTTCCCTCTCCTCCTGTCCCTGTTCCCTGGGAGCAGAGCCCGACCCCCCCGGCTGTCCCCTCCTGGCAGGGAGCTGTGCAGAGCCACAAGGGCCCCCTGAGCCCCTCTCCCCAAGTTCTGGTGGGTTGGTGCAGAAGGAAACCGTGCACAGATTCCAGCCCCTGGCACCACCAAATTCCCAGGAAGAGCTGCAGGGATTGGCACCCACACAGATCCAGGACATTTTGCAGGCAGGCTGGAAAAACCAGCAGGAAGGAACTGTGAGCAGGGAATGGTTTTTGCCTGCTCAAGCCAACCAGACACAAGTGAGAGCTCTCAGCCAAAGCCAGTCACAACGATTAACCGTGAATTGCAAATTATTACTAAAAATTACTGAAAAAATTATCACTGTTTTGAATTAGAAATGCAAAATCTGTGAGTTCTGCTTGATATTTATTTAGAAAGATAATAATCTCCTGAAGATAATAAGAAATGCTTTACCAAACACTCGGAGATGCTCTTTCCAGTATTTTCTTAAAACTAATCAAGTTCGAAATCCCAAGTTTCCTTTTATAAACAAGGTCATAAAATGCCTTAAAAATCTCCCAGGAAATTCATGGAAATTTATTCAGTCCGGTATGAGAGAGTAAATCTCTGTTATGCTTGTGGATCCTTCCCCAATCCATGTACATTTTAATTAAGCCCATTAATTTTACAGGATTGCTGCTTGTTTGTTGGTGGATTGTTGCTCTGAAGAAAGCAGCTTTTTTCAATGGAAATTAAATTCCAACAGCTTCAAAGTAAGTTTTTCTACCAACCAGCACTGAAACCAGCACCGAGAAACACAAAATATTTCCTGCTGCATAGAAAGCTTGGTTTGGTTTTCTTGTTTGTATAACATAATGAAAAAATTATTTATTTTATTATGGGTCCACTGAGAAAATCCATGTGCTTCCTCAAGCTCCATGTCATTCCAAAGGATCCTGATCCATTCCCTACTATCTAAGATTATTGGAGGAACATCCATCTGTCACTGTGGCTTCCAGGCCAAATTTCCTAAATTTCTAATCATACCCTGACCTGGTTTGATTATTTGCAGCAACTCTTCCACCTCTGACATTCGATTTTATCTCAATCGTTATCAGCACTCAAAAATTCAAAGCAAATTAAAACATCCTCAGGGAAAAATGTGTTTGCAGTTTGACAAACATTCCGTAAAACCGCTCAGGACTAGGATTGAAAGCGTAGAATCCTAAAAGCATGGAATGGGTTGGGCTGGAAGGGTCCTAAATCCCAGCCAGTGCCACCCCTGCCATGGCAGGGACACCTCCCACTGTCCCAGGCTGCTCCCAGCTGGCCTTGGGCACTGCCAGGGATGGGTATCCACAATTTTCCTTGGATATTATTCTCACTATTGACATGCAAAAGCCATCACACAACAAGTTCAGCGAATCAGGCTTGAAATTTTCTGTGTTTTCTGTCTAAATTACTGTCGGCACTGGAAAAAAAAAGCCAAAAAACAAACTTACTTCAGTGTAGGGACTTAAATTGTCAGAAGAATTCCTTGTGTCTCCATAAAGGTAACATAAATCCTGGCAAAACCCATTCTCTACCCAAAACAACTCATTCTCCAGGTTGTGTTTTCCCAGGCTGCCTCCAGAACCTGTCTGTGAGGAAAATGAAGAACGAGTACATGAAGGAAATCATAATTTACAATATGTTCTGAAGTCAGGCTGCATTTAAAACAACTGGAATTTGAGATTTGCTTGTCAGGGAAAAAAAAAAGCTAACAAGGAAACCATGTAAATGCTGTGCCTTCGTTTTGTTCCTGCTAAAAATGCTGGAAGTGTCTGACAAATCCCAATAATGAGCTCCCATCTCCAGGTGCAAGGGAAGGGAAACTTGTTCAAGGCTGCAGGGACTGGAAAAACAGGGAAAACATGGAAAAGCAGAGGCAGCACCAACAGGAGCTATGAGTCTCTCTGTGCGTTTTCCTTGGAATCCAAGGAAAAAACTAATTGTTTTGTTGGGAAAAAAAATTCGTTATCAAGAATGGTAACGTCTCGTGGCTTGTGAAGTTCTTGCCCTCTGGCAATAGCATTGCTCCAAGGGAAGCAGATCCCAGAATCCCAGGCTGGTTTGGGTGGGAAGGAACATTAAAATCCATTCCATCCCCACCCCTGCCATGGCCAGGGACATTTTCCACTATTCCAAGCCCTGTCCAACATCCCTTGAACACTTCCAGGGATCCAGGGGCAGCCACAGCTCTCCTGTGCCAGTGACACAGAACGTGGCAAAAGACCCAAAGTAGCAAAGTTGAAGGAAAATGTTTTGAAATACTATTTAAAATAAAAATAAAATTCCTGCCAGCTAAGAGCAAAGCCAAGCTCCAAAGCTTTGAAGTTCTCCACGGGTGCAGAGGGAGAGCATGCTAAAGTAGATCCAGGCTTGATCCACACAGGATCTGGACTCTGTGATCCACTGGGTCCCTTCCAGCTCAGGAAATTCCAGGAGTTCTCCTGCCTGGCACTGCCACCTTCACCTCCCACCCTGTGCACACCTCTCGTGGCTGCTGCCCATCCAGTCCCACTTCCCAAGGGCATTTTTGTGGCATTTGGGTGTCCAAGGTCCCTTTTTTGGGCCATCTCCTTTCCTTCACCAGAAAGGAATATCTCCCCTCAATCCCAAAACAAACAAGGTTAAACTAAACCGTACAGAATCATGGAAAATCCTGAGCTGGGGCCCACAGGAAATCCTAATTTTTAGAATCCTAGTCCTGGACTCAATTTTTAGAATCCTAGTCCTGGACTCAATTTTTAGAATCCTGGTCCAGCTCCTGACCCTGCACAGGACACCCCAAAATCTCACCCTGTGCCTGAGAGCGCTGTCCAAACTCAGCAACGGCTTGCCTGTGCTGAATTAATTTAATGTTTAGAAGACAAAATCTCAGTCCTACCCAATTTTGTCTCCCCCACTCCCAGTCCAGGCCTCAAAAATTATGCAAAAATCCCAATTCTTCCTTCCAGCCTCACTCTAAACCCTCCCAACAATTGCTGCTCTCCATTTCCAGCTCTTTGCCCAAGGCTCCTAAAACATCATGTGGGGATTTGGGAGCCCCATTTGAAACAAATTGTTTTAATTAAAACAGTAATTTCCAACCCCGAGAGATGTAAACTATTAAAGAGCTGCCAGGAGGGAGAGGCACTAATGGAGAGCAGCGAGCAATTACAGCCAAGCTGCTGCTGGTTCTCTGGGAAAAGGGCTGGGAAAGCAGAGCCAGGCGTTCCCAAGCCCAGGATTCTCCTTCCAGAAAGGGCCAGCAGCTCCTTTCCTCAGGTGTTGGGTACCTGGGAAACCATGGGAGGGATCAGGGATGGAAGGAATAAATCTCCCCTCCATGGAACAGCTCCTCAAAACAACGGGCACAGAGCAAGGGGGGCAGGAAATGTTTTAATGGGCGGTGATGCCTCAGGGTTCAGCTTTTCTATTTTTCAGGTTCTGTGCTGCTTTAGTGTGTGGGGCTGGGCTTCATATCAGGGCATGGTGAGCTCTCTGCACAGAGCAGGGAGACAAAACAATTCCTTCTCCAGCTGGGGACCAAGGACAAATGATCCAAATCTCAGCCCAAGAGCACAAACAACGTGGGCTGAAGAGAGAAAAACAAGCAGGATGGGACTTGATGGGCTAAAGCTGGAATTGGACAATGAACTCCAATGTGCAAATGGAGCAGAACTGATAAAAGTGCCAGAGCCCGTGCCCGGTGTCCATTTTGGGACCATTTTGGTTCATCTTGGGTGCAGCCCTGGCTGGGCTCTTGTGCTGCCCAAGGTGGATCCATGGAGGAAATCCTTTGAATAAATCCCTGCTTTATTCTGGAACTCTGCCCAGCCCCTGCTCCAGCTCAGCCTCTCAAGGCATCAGTGGCAGTGAATGCTCTGTCCCAGCCAATTCAGCTGTGCTTCTCCCACACAGCCAGGATCTCGGGGACATGCCTTTGGGATGGGCCAGAGCTCAGGAGAATTCAGAAATGTCAAGTTCATGTGCTCTTTTTCCCATAAAAATGGATCTTATCCAACCCCCAAATCAAATGCTTGGGACTTCCCTGGAAACGTCAATGTCAGCCAAAAGAAGAAAAGAAAAACCTTTTTTTAAAACTTTTTTTTTCAAGTTGTAACGGAAGGAAAACAAGAAGAATATCCAACAACAATCAACAATAACAATTTGAACAGTTTATCCAAGAGCTACCTGTCGTCTTCCAAAATGAAGCTTCCCCATTATCATTTCTAATTCTGGACTATTCACAAATTCAAACCTCAGAAGGCAAAATCTACTTCTTGTTACAAAGGTCAATATTTCTAATCTACCCTTGTTTCATGTTTGAGGGCTGAATTTACGCCATGTATGTGGCTTGAAGGAATTTTACTGCAGTTCTGACCTCTGGAATGGTTCCTATTCCAAGCAAGCTCCAGGTACCCAGAGCCAGGGCTTAAAAGGAGAATGCCCAGCTGGGAATCAACCAGAGAGTGGCATCTAAAAATAAATGTATTTGCATTTTCCTAGTCTGATCTGCTGAAGTGCAGAAGCAGAGAATTACAGACTGGTTTGGGTGGGAAGGGACCCCAAATCCCACCCAGTGCCACCCCTGCCATGGCAGGGACACCTCCCACTGTCCCAGGCTGCTCCCAGCCCCAGTGTCCAGCCTGGCCTTGGGCACTGCCAGGGATCCAGGGGCAGCCACAGCTGCTCTGGGCACCCTGTGCCAGGGCCTGCCCACCCTCCCAGGGAACAATTCCTGCCCAAAATCCCATCTAAATCTACCTTTTTTCAATTTAGCCATATTTTAGCATTTCAGGGTCTTACCACTCTCAAGAACACCACCCTGTTCTAGAAGCTAGGAGATCCAAATTTCACTTCTAGGCACCATCATCTCTCCTGAAATACTCCAGAATTACCTATGTTTGGAAACACACACCAAAAAGAAAGAATTAAAAGTAGTTTTTGCAATGTGGATTGCTAGTGAGGAGAACAATTCTGTTTCACAGCGAAAAGCACAGGAGCAAAATTCCTGAGGGGAAAAAGTAAGAAAACAGAAACTTAAAAACCCCAAAACTTCTCCCAGCTAAAATCTCTGTCTCTTTTCTGTCAATAACATCCAGTTTTCCCCTGGGTTTCTCTTCAGCAATCCCAGAGCAGCTGCCTCTGGCACCCAGGCCCCGCAGAGCAGCTCATTCCTCCCAGGAATTCCTGCCAGCGCCGCGACCTCCTGGAGACAGCCAGGAGAGAAAAGTGGGATTCTTGTTAACAACTCCCTCCTTGCTCCACTCAAAGCTCGTTAAATCCCCAGGAATATGAAGCACCCATCTCAGGGAGTGCCACGTGAGGCCCCTTTCCCCTCGTTCCGTAACCCTGGTGACACCAAGGGACGCGAGAGGGTGACGGCGGATTTCACCCGCGGCTCTGCTGCAAGAATTAAATGGCATTAAACAGAATTACCAGGGGTGGAATCGCGGGCACATCAGGCCTCTCAAATCCCACTGAAGGATGTTTAACCAGACATCCTGCAAGGGCAAACAGATAAATTAAGGTTTCCCGCTGCAATCCCGGGGAACGACGGGAGAATGCTAAACAGGGAGCGTGAGGGACGTGTCGGAGCAAAACGTTTTGGCTTATTTTTAATTTAAATGTAGTTATAGAGATGAAGAGCCTGGAGGCACCAACCACGGCCAATCAAAGCTCCCAGGATGATTAAGTCCTCTGAGCACACCGAAATCACCACTGCCCAGCACCGCTCCAGTCATCTGAGGAGGAATGAGGAATTCTTTCAGTACAAAGGCGCTTCTTGCCTTTCATTTTTTTTTTT
>VXAX01004738.1:25298-49502 GCA_013399835.1 Leptocoma aspasia
AAACAAAAAAAAAAACCAACCCAAAAAAAAAAAAAAAAAAAAATGCTATTGAGGATGCAGTTTCCAAGTCCTAAAAGCCATAATGCATCCTGGCTAGAAAACAAATTTTCTCCACAGTATTATAGGATTTGAGAGTAGAAGATTTTGTCAGTGGATTTCGCATGATGAATCAGGGAAATTGGAGACTGAACCATCATTACATCCCCAGGCATCTGCAGGGAAATGGGAAGGAAAGGGGAAATAAAGGGTTAGAGAAGCACCTCAGGAATGTTCAGGAAACCACAGGAATATGGAGTGAAAATCACACCGGCTTTTTAGGGACGGGGTATTTGGGAATTAAACAGACACAGAGGGGTTTCAGAGATGAGGGGAAATCCAGCAGGAGTCAGACACCACAGAGAAAAAATGGAATAAAGGAAAAAACCAAAAAACCTCTGGGTGTTTAGATGGATGTAACAAACTGAAATCTGCAGAAATTATTAAGAATTAATCTGAAATAACTCCACCAGCAACTGCAGCACTAAACCACATCCAAAGTGCCACATCCACAGAGGTTTTAAATCCCTCCAGGAACGGGGATTCCACCCCTGCCCTGGGCAGCTGTGCCAGGCCTGGACAGCCATTTCCAGGAAGGATTTTTTTTCCTAATCTTCAACCTAAACCTCCCCTGGTGCAACTTGAGGAGATTCCCTCTCCTCCTGTCCCTGTTCCCTGGGAGCAGAGCCCGACCCCCCCGGCTGTCCCCTCCTGGCAGGGACTTGTGCAGAGCCACAAGGTCCCCCCTGAGCCTCCTTTGCTCCAGGCTGAGCCCCTTCCCAGCTCCCTCAGGAATTCTCCAGCCCCTTCCCAGCTCCCTCAGGAGTTCTCCAGCCCCTTCCCAGCTCCCTCAGGAATTCTCCAGCCCCTTCCCAGCCCCCTCAGGGATTCTCCAGCCCCTTCCCAGCTCCCTCAGGAATTTTCCAGCCCCTTCCCAGCTCCCTCAGGCATTCTCCAGTCCCTTCCCAGCTCCCTCAGGAGTTCTCCACCCCCTTCCCAGCTCCATTCCCAGCCCTGTTGCACTCCAAGTGCCCCAAATGCTGGATGGCCCCAGGCAGGTCCCATTTTACCTCTGGGAAGTGCCTGGCACTTCAAGGACTTGCCTCTGGAATTTGTCATCTGCATTTTAGACCTGGATGTCCCCAGTTTACCCCAAGCCTTGTGCAGGGAATGGCACATCAGGGACCGGGGGGCACTGGGCTGCTCCTTGCAGAGCACCTGAGGCCACCTGGCCCAGGTGAGCACTGGGAGCTACAAGGGGCCCCAATCCCACAGACCTGAGCCCAAACACAGCTCTGGGGACGTGGGGTAAATGTGCATTTCCATAACAGACAGAACTCAGGAAGGGAGCTTGCTCAGATGTCGTCCTTCTGAGCACAGACTTCAGTGTCACTCCAAAAAACGTGACCTGAGGTGTGGCACCATCAAAGGGAGCCAGACACAGAGCTCCCTCAGTCTGGGCACCAGCCAGGATGACACAGGGGACATCCTCAGCCCCCAGGGACACCTCACATGGCCGAGCTGAAGCAGCAAAACCAACAAATCATCACTTTGGTTTGCATCTTGTCCGGAGCAGCCCCTCGACCTTCAGCCAAAGCCCGGCTCATTAGCGCTCGGTCAGAGCCACGAGGTATTTAAGTCTGGATTAAATATCACTCCCATCCCCAGCAGGGAGCCAGGGCATTAACAGATGTCTTGTCATGTATTTCCCCCTCCTGTTACAGCAAATTAATTATTGCCAGAGTCTTGGCTGGAGTTTTGTGGGAAATGCAAACCCGTGTCAGCAGGGAGGGGATGAGCCTGGCAGAGAGGCTGGGGAGACAATTCCTGCCTCTCCCCTGAGCTCTGCCCTCTCTTGGGCTGCATGAACCCGAGGGGAGGATTGTCCCTGGTATCAATGTACCTTTAACAGTCCTAAAGATTGCCCTGATTGCAAGGCTTCATTAATGTTAATTAATACTGCCTGAAAACCACAGGTCATTTCCATACAGGCTGGGCCTGATCCCAGCCCCAGACTGACAAATCCCAGAACAGAACCAGAGAATCCCAGCCTGGTTTGGGTTGCAGGGACCTCAAATCCCAGCCAGTGCCACCCCTGCCATGGCAGGGACACCTCCCACTGTCCCAGGCTGCTCCCAGCCCCAGTGTCCAGCCTGGCCTTGGGCACTGCCAGGGATCCAGGGGCAGCCACAGCTGCTCTGGGCCCTGTGCCAGGGCCTGCCCACCCTCCCAGGGAACAATTCCTAATTCCCAATATCCCATCCAGCCCTGCCCTCTGGCACTGGGAGCCATTCCCTGTGTCCTGTCCCTCCATCCCTTGTCCCCAGTCCCTCTCCAGCTCTCCTGTGGCTCCTTCAGGCCCTGCAAGGCCACCCTGAGGTCACCCCAAGGTTCTCCTCTCCAGGTGAGCACCCCCAGGTGTCCCAGCAGAGCTGCTCCATGCTCTGATCCTTTGGTGCCTCCTCTGGCCTGGCTCCAGCAGCTCCAGGTCCCTGCTGTGCTGGGCCAGCTCTGCAGGTGGGGCTCACCTGGGCTCCCCGTTCCTGCTGGGGCCCAGCCCATAATAATGAGGTTTTTATATGGTGAGAACAGAAAGCTGCAGCCACTTCCCCTTGTGCCTGGCAAAAACAGCTCCCTAAATTTCCCAGTTTCTCATCTTTGCCACTTCTCTTTACATTTTGCAATAAATATCACTCAGCCTGGACAGGATATTCCAAAGCTTTTAAAGGAGAACAAACTGCCTGAGCATTCCTCTGGCACAGGAACATTCCCTCTCTCACATTCCACTGGAAGCGGCTGGGCCAACGTTTCCAAGTTAAAAACGTCGATTTTTCTCCTGGAAAGGCAGAGCTGGCGTGGCTGCAGCAGCTGCTGCTCTCACAGTGACTGGCACAGAAGTTATAACCCCAGGTTTCAGGTGCAGCAGCCTCCTAATGAGGACACCTTGAACGACACAAAATTATTATTTGTTTCCATTATACCTACAGAGACAGATTTGGGTGTTCAGTGACAGCTGAGGGGAGCTGTGTAGGGCAGCTAGAAATATTCCCTGTATCACCCAAAATGCATTTGGAGATGGAGATGTTTGTGTTCACGTTGGAGTGATAAATACGGAGAGAGAAGTTGAGCTGCATCTGTGAGACACAAAAAAGCATTTCAAACAAAAATTTAAGATTTTCAACTCAAACAACTTTGTGATCCTATAATTTCACGGCAGGAAGATCTCAGGGAGCCGCAGAACAGAGGAGTAAGAGGAGATTTTCAAACCTTACACCATCAAAATAATAAATACAATGAAATTATTCATTAATAATTATGTAATTTATGGCTGTGAGAGGCTGAATTTTATACCAACCCCACCACAACACCCAACCACTCTCCAGGCTTCCAAAGCACCCAGGACTGGTAAAGTTCCCTTTTAATTTTGGCTACAAACAGCCTGGGAAGGTCTCTGGCTCTATTAATGGCTCTCATCTATCACTTAAGCCCAGAGCCACTTTGTAGCAGCCCTGTGATCAGGGAGGAAATGATCCTGACAGAACAACTTTGTTTTTTATGGCTTTCTAATCATTCTGTTATTATGGAGTTGTGGCTGCAGTGAGAACTCTGTGATTTACAAGTGATTGTTGTGGGTAGGGGATGTCACATCCAGTGGCACCTACACAATTTCATATTTATGGGGGTGTTCATATATCACACAGCATTTTAGGTGGCTGCACGTGCTTGATGGATGAATGCTGCCTGCTGAAAATGAGCTTTTCCTTAAGAATCACAGAATTATTGAGGTTGGAAAAGCCCTCCAGGAGCAGAGTCCAGCCTTGGATCCCCACCTTGTCCCCAGCCCAGAGCACTCAGTGTCACCTCCGGGAATTCCTTAGGCACCTCCAGGGGTGGGGACTCCAAACCCTGCCAAGGCCTTTCCAGGAAGAAATCCTTCCTGAATTAATTAATTAATAAGGAATTAATTCCTCTGGGGAGCTTTCCTTACCCACTGGAGCCCCAGGATCAAGGACACACAGTCATGTTTTACACACAAATGTGTCCCCTCCCCATTTCAGGCCCTCTATGAACCAAAATAAAATTATTGCTAATCATGGGAAAGTCTAAATTCCAGAGGAGAAACGTTAGTGATTGGATCAAAGCAGTCAGAGGCAGCTGAGGACACAGTGTGACCATGGTCCTGGTGGCTGGACCTGATCACAAAGAGTGTTCCACCCTGAAGGGCTCTGGGATTCCCTGATTCCAGAATCAGGATTTATTTCCACCTGTGCATCCAACAAAGCTGATTCCTGGGGAAGGGCTGCACAGCCCTGGAGCATTTGGGATGAATTTGATGAAAGGCAGCAGGAGGGTGGGACACGTGGCCAGCCTCAGGTCAGATCCTGCTGGATCAAACATCCCAGAGGCACCAGGGGTGTCCCCAGGAGCTGGGACAGCTCTGGGAGCTGCCAAGGGAAATCATCTCCTCTCAAGAGGATTGACTCCCAGAGGCTGACATTGCAGGGGAGGGCACCATGGTGTGTTGGGGTTTGTGGCAGGGCTATTTTAGGGGTCACTGATCCAATCCTCTAACACTGAGAAATGAAGGTTTCATTGAATACATTCCCAAACCCATCAAACCCTGCACTCCCGAAAATATCTTCATTAAATTATCCTGCATTTCACTAGTTGTCCATACACTGTAGACAACATAGAGTCCTTTTAATCCCTTTTTTAATGGCACTAAAATTTTAGGGCTATCCTAACCCTGGCCAGTGGAGGGGTCCATGGCTCTGCCACCCCTTCTCCTGGGGGTTCCTCCTCACTGGTGCCAGGGAAATGGGAATGAGCAGCAGCCCTTCCAGCCCCTCCGTGGCTTCACTGGGTCTTGGCTCCTGCTCTGCTCCCTGCTGGAAAGAAGATGGAATGGTTGTTCCTGTGCTCAGATGTTGCAGATTTCAAGAGATTTTGGGCCATGAGGCACCTCTGGGGCCCTAAAAAGAGTTTCTCCCATTTAAACCTCTTGTCCTCTTCCCTCTTTTCCACACTGACTTCCAAGGGATTTTTTGTGCTTCTCCATTCCCATCCCTGCCCCAACATCTTATCCTGAACCAGGAAATCTTTTCTCTAAGCTCCCATTCCTTCTTTTCCAGACAACATTTTGATTTTTCACTTGCAGCCCCTGGTTTTTCCTCTGTATCCCTTTGAAGTCCAGCTGTGCTTCATTCCACGGTCTCTGATTTTAAATAATTCCTTCTCTAGCTCAGCCTGGAGAGGAAACTCCTGGGAGGAGCTGTTTCCAGAGCAGCTCCAGAGCAGAGTGGATTAAGACAGAGACAAAGCTGCTGGAGCTTCCTTGGCGCCACTGCTCCAGCTCCCACTTTTTTTTTTTTCCGGTTCTAATAAAGGAAAAACTCAGTTGTGACCCAACGCCGATTCCTTATGTGGTTCTTTTCTGAGGGAGATTAATGTGGATGCTCAGCCAGCTCTGCTGCTGTCACAAAGTCAGGATTAATTACTCCTCCCAGGAAAACACGGAGAAGTCCGTCAGCATCGACGCTCCGCCAGCTGCGGCACCTGGGTGGGAAGACACTGATGGATTTCCCTGGATATTCTCTGTTTAATGGCTTAAGGAGCAGCAAACACTCAGAATTATGTAGATTTATGGTGGATTTTGTTAAAGATCCAGGCTGGGTAAAGCAGCTCTGGAATCCGGGAGCATCCCGGTGCTGCCTGCACAGCAGGAACGGCCGCTGGTGTGGGAATGATCCTTGAGAGGCTGAGCTGGAGCAGGGGCTGGGCAGAGTTCCAGAATAAAGCAGGGATTTATTCAAAGGATTTCCTCCATGGATCCACCTTGGGCAGCACCAGAGCCCAGCCAGGGCTGCACCCAAGATGAACCAAAATGGTCCCAAAATGGACACCGGGCACGGGCTCTGGCACTTTTATCAGTTCTGCTCCATTTGCACATTGGAGTTCATTGTCCAATTCCAGCTTTAGCCCATCAAGTCCCATCCTTCTTGTTTTTCTCTCCTCAGCCCACGTTGTTTGTGCTCTTGGGCCTGAGATTTGGATCATTTGTCCTTGGTCCCCAGCTGGAGAAGGAATTGTTTTGTCTCCCTGCTCTGTGCAGAGAGCTCCCCATCCCCTGATATGAAGCCCAGCCCCACACACTAAAGCAGCACAGAATCTGAAAAATATAAAAGCTGAAACCTGAGGCATCAGGACAGGTGAATAAAAATAAGCTTCACACTGAAAGCTGGTTTAAAAATTAATCAATAATTACAGGAGAGGGAGAAAAACAAATGAAACCAATCAGTTCTCTGGTTTTGGTGATACTGGAACACTGACAGACCACGGTGCCTCCAAACTGCTCTTCAACACGTCCAAGGAAGAGGCTCCTGCAGTGAGGGAATTCCAGCCCTGGGCACCCTCCTGCTCTCCTGCAGCTTCCAGAGACACACCTGCCTGAGGCTGTGGGAATCCCTGACCCCACAAACATTCCCTGATTCCCTGAGCAGCACAGCTCATCCCAGGTGTGGCTGTTACAGGGGAACACCACCATCAGATTGAACAGCCCAATGGGCTTCAACTGCTGCTGTTGGAAATTGATTTCCATCCATTTTCCTGAAATTAGAAGATTTCGGGTACTAGGGAGGAAAAAAAGACTCTGCCCTAGGAAACAAATCTCTGATAGAAAAAAGAAGAAAAAAAAAAAAAGTTATCTCTTAATGAATAGTGAAGTCTTATTACTGCAGCCTGCTACAACTTCAAGGTTTCCAGCAGGAACTTCTCCAAGGGAGATAAATATCCCATTAAACCAGCCCTACATCCCAGAACTCCTGCATTTTAAAAGCACCCTGGAGGCCAGAACTTGCACAGTTCTCTCTGCAACTTCTGCTCTCTTCTGAAGCTCTGCCTCAAAAAGAAAGAGTCTTTCTAGTCAGGCTTGTTGTGGCTTCAACACAGGCTCCAAATTTTGGCAGAAAAGGCCTTGCAAAGGAAATTCTGAGGGATGGGGGCTGGGGCTTGCTGCAGAAAGGAAACACTGGATTTGTTAATGTGAATCCTGCTGTAGTTTCATGTTCATCCTAAAATCACAGAATCCCAGGCTGGTTTGGATGGGAAGGGACCTTAAAGCCCACCCAGTGCCACCCCTGCTGTGGGCTGGGACAGCTCCCACTGTCCCAGGCTGCTCCAAGCCCTGTCCAGCCTGGCCTGGGACACTCCAGGGTCCCTTGGACACTTCCCTGCAGCCCTGGACAGCTGTCCTGGACAGGATGTGGGGATCTGCAGCATCCAGAGAAGATTCCTGGGACAGCCCAGCCAAGGATGGGCAGTGACACCACAAAAACTCCTGGGAATGAGCAGCATCCCTTCCAGCCCCTCCATGGCTCCTGCTCTGCTCCCTGCTGGAAAGAAGATGGAATGGTTGTTCCTGTGCTCAGATGTTGCAGATTTCAAGAGATTTTGGGCCATGAGGCACCTCTGGGGCCCTAAAAAGATTTTCTCCCATTTAAACCTCGGCCTGCAGTGAGGTTACCACTCAGAACTCCTTGGATTCTACAGGAACCCAGATTTTCATCCACTTTTATCAATCAGGATCCCAGGAAGTGCATCTTGTTTGTAGACACTGCTTTTCTTCAAAGAGCTGCAGAGCTTCATTCTGCTTTTCATTCCAGGCTACACGGGCAGGGTCCCCAGAGATCCATTAGTGGCACCAAGAGGCTTTTCCAGTGCCCAGCGCTGCCAAAGGAGGGTGGGGAATTTATTTTCCAGTCCTTCCCTGTGTCCAAGCTCACTGGCACCACCTCAGAGATGCAGAGCTGCAGTTCTGAGGATTAAATTCTGGGGATTTGGCTCTGTTTTGTTTACTCTTGCTTTATAAATTCCAAAAGCCGTTTGAAATCTCAGCACGGGTCACTATTAATCGCTATTAAAGTTTTTCTGCCACCAGGTGGGAAATTTCTTATCACCAGATGACAACTTTCCCTCCTTTTTAAAAAAAATCCTTCTTGTGTGTTTCCAGGATTAGTTCCTCATGGAGCTTACAGTGGCAGTGTCACATCACACATTTTTGGGAGCTCCATGGGTGTCCCTGGCACCACACAGAGAGCAAACCCTTCCCACCTCATTCTTGTTCAGCCCCAAATCCCAGAATCCCAAACTGGTTTGGGTTGGAGGGACCTCAGAGCCCACCCAGTGCCACCCCTGCCATGGCAGGGACACCTCCCACTGTCCCAGGCTGCTCCCAGCCCCAGTGTCCAGCCTGGCCTTGGGCACTCCAGGGATCCAGGGGCAGCCACATTTTCCCTGGATAATCTGCCAGGGCCTCCCCATTTTCCTTCAGTGCCTCTGGTTTTGGGGTGAGGAGCATTTACACCCCACATCAGCAGCAGCAAACCTGACTACCAGAACATCTCCACCATAATTAACCTTTTAATTAACATCTCCACAACAAATTTACTACAGACTTGAAGGCATCTAAAGCACAGCTGTGCTGGCTGGAAGCTGGACGTGATTATTTTGGAGAAGAGAAAGCTCAGCTTCCACTCAACAGATTTGCAGCAATTAAATCTCCACCACTGGCACTTATTTTACATTTCTTATCTCAGGAAATGACTTTTTTTGACCAATTGAGCACCTGCTGCTTCTCAGCTGGCCCTGGAATGAAAGTGCAGCAATGTTGTTTGAATCATAAAGTTAGAAACCATAATCTGAATATTCAGTGAGAGACTGAGTTCCTCAGGTCCCCACAGCTCAGGGATGTTCCAGGGGGCTGGAGCATCTCCAGGGGTGGAGACCCCACAAGTTCTCCATGTCCCTCCCTGGATTTCTGAGCCAAAGATCCTTAAAGCAATCCCAGGTGGTTCCAGGCACTGAATGGATTCACCCTCAGCAGCGAATTCTGGGATGTGGCAGCTCCCCACGACATCCCAGCCCCACATCAGCTCCACTCCCAACAGATGCAAATCTCCACTTTTGCACAAAATACACAAAAGTAGTAAAATCCTGACGTTTCTGTGCCTTCAGCCTGACCTTTTCCTGTTCCTGGAAGCAGGCTCTGCCTTTCCAACCCAAATTAAACCAAGATCTGACAAATTCTCGTGTTTAAGTAGTTGTTTACCCCAAATTTCCTGTCCTCCTTTCACCTCTTCCCCGTGACCATCCCCTCAGTGCACAGACTCTGACGTTCCTCTTTTCCTTTCCTTTTAACTCTAAATCATTCCCTCTGGACTTCCACAACTCAGAAATAACAGGAACCAGATGCTGCTTTCTGGTTTTCCCTTCAATTTCCAAATTACTTCTAAATTGTGACCTTGCCTACCAAGATTTTGCCTAAAGCAAGGTTTTATTGCTGTGTTATCAACTGCAGAAAATAAACCCCTCACATTAGAAAAAAGAAACAGACCTTTAATTAACTGTAATGATGGTTCTGGGGGCCATTATCACACATTCCAGCTACAATAAAAAGCTTTTAAGAGAGTTGACAGCAAGTTCAGCCCTTATTCCTCCCTCCTTCCCAGCACCCAGACTGAAGGGAGGAGGAAAGCTCTCAGCTCCCTCTAAAAGGAAAATTTGGAATATCTCAGACACTTGAGCAATTGGTTGTACCACAGAGATGTCCTCAAAGTTCTCCCTGCAGCTTTTAGCCACTTTAAAATGAAAGAATATGCAATTATTATTGATTTTGGTGACATCCAAGAGTTTGGTACCATCCCACCTATTCCCATCTCCGTTGCTTTTCCAGGCACAGATCAGCAGGAGCTGAGCACAGGAAAAATCCAAATTTCCTCCTGATGGCAAAGCATTCCCTGAATTTTCTATTTCATCATCAGGTATGCAAATCACAATTGGTGCCAATGTTTTTCCAGCCTGCAGTTCCATGACAGGAAATGGATTTAAATGCTGCACCTGGGAATTTGAGTTTTGCATTTAAAGGACCTGTGGTTTGGAATATTGAGGCATTTCTCCAATTTCCCTTGGTTTTCCCAAGTAATAATTGTTCCTTGTGTACTTTTCTAATCAAATAACGTCCACAGTCATTCCAGGTGGGAATGGTGGGATTTATCCTGAATTGCCCTGGTGAGATGTCCCAGCAACACCTGCAGCACGGGGCAGGACATGTGACATTATTGCTGCCATCCCAGTTACAAATTCCAGTCTCAACTTCCCTTAATTTGCATCGAAACCTTCCAAAACAGAGGGAAAGAAATGAGATTTTTAGCGCTCTGAGATGGCTCTGACGTCGGTAAGGAGCAAACCCCTGCTACTCTGGAAATTAATGTTTTCATTCTCCAGCAACCCCAGCAGCCCAGCTGGGAAAAATAACAGAGGAATTAATCTAAAATACACTGCTTGACCAGGAGGAAAGCCTCTCAGTGTTCCAGAGGAAAGGGCAGCCAGGGATAAAAGAGAGGAATGGGTCCAGAGGAATTGTACTTTAATGTGTTAAGCAGCCCCAGAAATCCATGGCAGCAATTCCAGGCTGCAGCAGAGAGGAGGGCTGAGAGAGGGGCTGGGTGCTGCTCACGGAGCCTCAGCAGGGATTTTGGGGGGTTTGGGGAGGTCCAGGATCCAGGACTGCAGAAGGAGAAGCCAGAGCTGTGCTGGCTCTTTGATGCACCTCGCTTTGCCCACAGCTGCTCCACATTGTTGAAAGGTAAGCACCACACCAGGCCAGAAATGCTTTTCTTGTCGTCTTTTCAACTTCACGCCGCCTCATTTTACCACTTTGCACAACAAGACATTATTTTTCATCTCTTGAACTCAATGACTATTTTTCATTACTTGAACTCAGTGATCTTAGAGGTCTTTCCCAACCTAAACCATTCTGTGATTCCCTTATTTTTGATTATCCACTTTAAGAGTTTATGAATATTTTTGTTTGAAATTCAGAATGGTGAAAGATTTTCTTTCTCTTGAGCACGTTTCATTGGGACACAGAAACTGACACTCGCCTTCCACAGTTTTGAGATGCTCTCCTTTGGGAACCATTCATTGTCCTCCTCATAAAAGCTGATGTCCTGTCATAAAATCAGATAATCCCAGAATGGTTTGGGGTGAGAGGGACTTTAAACCCACCCAGTGCCACCCCTGCCATGGCAGGGACACCTCCCACTGTCCCAGGCTGCTCCCAGCCCCAGTGTCCAGCCTGGCCTTGGGCACTGCCAGGGATCCAGGGGCAGCCACAGAAACAAAGAAAAAAGCCAAGAAAGATGAATTTCCAAAGCAAGAGGTCCCACAGCTCCTGTGCTTTTCACCAGCATCACTCACCAGAGGTTTTTGCTGCACACATTGGGATACTAAAGCTGTGAATCAAACCTAATCAGCTTTATTCCAAAATGAAACAGGTGCTTCCAGTTTCTCCTTTCCCAGTTTCTCCCTTCCCAGTTTCTCCCTTCCCAGTTTCTCCCCTCCTGGCCTCCTACACGACGGAATCTGATGCAGGAGAAGTTGGATTTGTTCCATGCTCAGGAATTATCCCCCAGTATGGAGTGATCCTGTTGGAGCCCAAATTCCCAGGCAGCCCCTTCAGCACCTGCCTGATGCAACACAGCCAGAGAGGTAAAAAAGGGATGGGAAACACCTCATTTGTCATCTTCACAGCTCCTTTAAATCCTTTTTAATGGACAGCAGAGAATTCCTGGGACACCACAGCGCCAAAAGAGGGGAGTTTTGTTCAATAATCAGCAGTGTGATTAAAAAATGGAGGTTTGGTGGGCACCCAGGAACGTGAAAGCTTCGTGTTATTACAGGATCTGGGCAAAGCTTTGTGGTATTGTGGAATTCCAGAATTACCATGGATTTAACAAGCAGCACATTGAATCTTGGATCCACGTGCCAAATCAGGAAATCCCAAGCTCTTTGTTGAAGTTCACTCTCAGGTGGGGCACAGCACGAGGAGCAAGACACAAATACAGCAAAAGCAGCTCCTCTGCTCGGGGGGCAAAATTGGGGTTCTGGGAGACACTGAAAAACTTGTGGGTAATGGAAAAATAAAAAGAAAATGGTAAAATATTCTCTTTCTGCTTTTCTATTCCCTTCCTTCCTTGCTGTTCTAATCTCTGGTTTGTGTGTAGTATTAGGGAAAATATAAAATAAAAGCCACAAGGAGGAGGAGGATGCACAGATAGCTGACAATGACTTTTCTGTTACTCTTCCTTTCTCCACACAGGTAAAATCCTTATCCCTAAAGGCCCTGGAGAACTTCAGCAGGCTCCAGGGAGACCCCCAGAGCAGAAAGAAAGGAGCAGGGCTTGAACGCCAAGAGGCTCTGAACTCATCCCCACAGGATTTTCATTCACGGCTGCCACTCACCTCCCTCACTGACCCACCCTGGGTCTCCAGGGTGGCACCAGCAGGAATTTCCCCATGGAAAGGGAGCTCAGGAACTGGAACTGCCCAGGGAGGGTTGGAGTGCCCATCCCTGGAGGTGTCCCAGGAATTCCTGGAGGTGGCACTCAGGGCTCTGGGCTGGGGACAAGGTGGGGACAGGCACAGCTGGGACTCTGTCACTCTCACTTTTCAGCCTTCTGATGTTTTCATTCTTGTGATGGAGTTTCTCACGCTGCTTTTTGTAAACATGCACATGTTTCTCTAACTGTCTTTTTGGTTTTCATTCTTTCTCCTGGGAGGAGAAAGGTTTGATGGACTTTGTCATTGACCAGTGTGGTTGGAGAGGATGTAACTTCACCTTCCAATCAATGGTCGTTTCCAGAACCCTATATAATGTAAAAACCAAAATAAAGTTTCTCTCTTCTTTGCCTTCTCTCGGTTGTAGCTGCGTTTGTCTCTGCGTTTCGTGTTGCTCAATAGAGTGACAGGACTCCTTGGTCTGGGAGGGATTTTCCAGTCCCAGGGATTCCAGGATTTTTGTCTCAGGGATGTGCATGGATCTCCAGAGCTGCAGTTCCCCTCAGCACCGAGGCAGCCTCGTTCTCCCCTAGAAATTAAAAGCAATTAAGGCACAGCAGAGCGTGAGGGGTTTTTTGTGTGCCCTGGAAAGGAGAGGGCTTAGTCCTTCTGAGCAGGAATGAAAAAGAAATACAGCTGGAATGAAATCTCTGAGGCTTTCAGACAAATGAGGTTTCCCTGCCTGCTCCAGCTCCCTGGCCTGGCCCAGCCAGCAGCATTCCCTCCTGCTCCAAGCAAACCCTGCAGAGGGAGAGCCATGGAGAGCTCTAGTCTGCAATATTCCTGGGATTTCTGCACTCCTCCACGAGCCCTGATCACGTTTCCCCCCCCAAAATGAGAAATTCCACCTGTATCAGCTCTCGGAATCAGAGCTGCCATGGATAATCTGGTTTGTGCCCACCATCCATCTTCCTTTGGAGTGAGAATCTGCTCAGCAGCCCAGCTCCAAAATCACATCTGCTGCTCTGGGGGCTGAGGGAGGGAGACAGATCACTCCTGGTGGTGCCCCGGATCCAGTTACAAGAGCCCTGGGGGTGGGAAAGGGATGGAGAGATGAGAAACCAAAGAACACATGGAGGAGTTCACTGAGTAGGAGAGAATTACAGAGAGATTTCAGGATTGATGAGTGTGGGTAGGAGGAGGAAGTTTAGCCATGAAACAAAGACACATTGAGTTTAGAGAAATTTAATTTAATTTTCCTGTCTTCTAATGACTGGCAATACCTGAAGAGCCTTTGGTCCTTCCAGCTAGGGACAAAGGATGGGAAGGAAATGGAAAAGAGTTGAAATCCAAACACGGTGGGGGCCAAGAGATCAGCTGGTCACCCCAGTGGTGCCAGTCACGAGCACAGAGCAAGGCTGGCACTGACTTCTCCAGGTTTATTCACCCACTTGCACAAGTGTGAATCCAAGCAAAGAGGATGAACTCAGGCCTCCAAAAGCCAGAGGTGAAACTACTCAGTTTAGTGACAATTCCAACATTCCTGTTAGGATCAGAACTGATGAGATCGGGATTATTCCCTGATATTTTCCTTTTCAGATACAGCTTGTCCTTCGTTCCAGTGTTTTCTCTGCAGCTGAAACCAAATTCTTGCCTTTGGCTGCTCCTGCAAGGTGAAAAACACCTTTGGGTCTCACCTTGGGATCCCAGGTGTGCTGGAACTGAGAGCAGCAGCAGGGAAGGGTCCCTGCCTGGGGGACCTCATGGCCAAAGCAAAGCTGCACTTCAAGGCAGCCAGAATTGAGAGCAGAAACAAAAGGAAGCACAATCAAAGCTGCCCCTCAAGAATCAGGCCTGAAAAAAAAAAAAATAGGTGCTTTCAAGCCTGACTAAAAATAGCTTGCTCAAATTTTTTTGTAATGCCTTCAAAGATAGGAAATGACAGGAGAAATGAGAAATCAGCCTGGCTGTGCTCAAACCACAGCCTGGGAGCTCGAGGGGGCCAGGGAGATTGCCCCAAACAAATCAGCAGCACAGTAATATTTCCTGCCACACCTCAGGTGCACAGGTAGCTACTCCTTCCTTATAATAACACCTCCAGTTTTGGACTACAACCACAAACTGATTATTCCCCTCCTCAATCCCCAGTCCAGGCACAAGCTGACTCTTTCTTCATGATCCCCACGGGTGATGGGAGCTCTGTTTCTGTGGCAATTTAACTTTTGCAGTTCTGTTTAGAGTTTTAAACCCTGTGCGCTTCTTTTAAGTCTCTCCTGCCTTTTATTCACTCTGCTTTGTTGTTCATTTATTATTGCAGGTTCAGCCTTGTCACACACACCTTTTATTCCTCTATCTCATAAAGTTTTGACTGTGCCATTGTAGCCAAGAGCTTTTCCTCCCCCCTCATGCTTTAGAAAACTGCATCTCAGGGAGTTCACTCAATGTGGGATATGATCTAACCACTCCTGCCAAGGCCACCACTGACCCATGTCCCCACGTGCCACATTCACATGGCTTCTGAATCCCCCCAGGGACAGGGACATCCAGCACTTCCCGTGAAGGAATTTGCCCTAATATCCAACCTAAACCTGCTCTGATGGAAGAATTTCTTCATGGAAATGGTTGTTAAACCCTGGAAGGAGCTGCCCAGGGAGGGTTGGAGTGCCCATCCCTGGAGGTGCCCAAGGAATTCCTGGAGGTGGCACTCAGGGCTCTGGGCTGGGGACAAGGTGGGGATCAGTCACAACTTGGACTCAGTGATCCTGGAGAGCATTTCCAGCCTCAATAATTCCATGATTGTGTGATTCTGACAGCTCCTGTGTCCTTCCCTTAGGAATATTCCCTCCCAGCAGCCAGGAGTGCTCACAAACACCCTGAGGGTCACTGCCTCTCCCAGGCCACTGTCACTGGGTCACTTCCCACATCCCCTCCTCCAGATGCCCCTTTTGGCACTCTGATCCCCCAGATCTCTGCAGCCCTGTCTCACCCTCCTGCCTTGTGCTCCTCTGCACATTTGCATCCCTGCTAATCAGCCCAGCCTGTTCTCCTCAGGCTGCCAGGAGATGTACGACATTAATCAGTTGATTGTTATTAACCCAGTTACATTGTAGCTGTGCATTAATGCTGCTCCAGCCCTAAATCCAGCCTCTAATCAGGCATTACAACACACAGCTCATTATGCTGCTTGTGTACTTGACAATAATCCTGTTATTAGGGGATCGGGGTGTTGGCGTCGGAGCTTTATGGAATTTCAGCAAATTTCAGGGGTGGGGAGGGGGATATTGGGTGTCTAATGGAAAAGGCTGCTCAGGATTTAACACCTCCCCAAAAAATCCCCCCAAAATCCCAGCAAACCTCATACAGCACATTCCCAGAGGACAGAAAATCACCATTCCCCCAGCACTTCCCTGTTCAGGACAGAAAATCACCATTCCCCCAGCACTTCCCCATCCAGGACAGAAAATCACCATTCCCCCAGCACTTCCACAGTCAGGACAGAAAATCACCATTCCCTCAGCACTTCCCTGTCCAGGACAGAAAATCACCATTCCCTCTGCACTTCCACATCCAGGACAGAAAATCACCATTCCCTCAGCACTTCCCCATCCAGGACAGAAAATCACCATTCCCTCAGCACTTCCCTGTCCAGGACAGAAAATCACCATTCCCTCAGCACTTCCACATCCAGGACAGAAAATCACCATTCCCCCAGCACTTCCACATCCAGGACAGAACCAGCAGATCCCAGACTGGGTCAGGTTGGAAGGGACGCCAGTGGGTCCAGCTGGCACAGGATTGTGTCCAGATCCTCTGGAATATTCCCCGTGGGTGGTGTCCCAGGGCTGTGGGATGAGGTGCTCTTGGAGGTTCCTTCCAACCCAAACCCTTCTGGGGTTCTGTGCTGATTGTGGCCTGCAAGACCAAAAAAAAAAAAGGAGTTTAAAAGGTGAGAAATCCACCTCTCCCTGTGCTCTTTCCTTATTTACAGCAAGATTTATATCTCTATTTATCCATCATTTGAGTTACTTCCCAGGGTTCCTTTACCCTGCAGCAGTCTAGGTTTGCAGGAATCCCACAGGGAAATATTTCACTTTCCATGCTCACCTGCCCAGGTATTTGTAAGGAATCCCCTCCCTTCCCAGGCACTGGAATGCTGCAAACATGAGGCTCACCAATAATTTAAAGCTGGAATGAACCACTGGACTATCAGTTAAAATTAAATCCACTCCATCCTGGCAGAAAATCAATAGTCCACAAAAATAAACAGCACCTTGGGAAGCAGAGCCTTGGACACGGCGTTTTCCAGGATTGCCTGGGAGCACAGCCCTGCCCACTTGGAAAATACATAATTGCAGTGATTAGCCCATTATTTGCAAAATTGTTGTAAACATGTAAATAATTAATCAGTATTTGCAGCATGCCCTCATCAATGTGGTGGTTATTAAAATCCATTCATGATTCCAAGACATTCATGGGGGTATTTTGCAAATCCTTTTTCCAAGTGTAGCAGATGGTTTTTTTGTGTTTTTGTGGTTTCACAGCAAGTATACTTTTTATCCAAAAAAAAAAAAAAAAGAGAAAGACAAAGCATATAAAGATAATTTCTCTGTAAAATGCATTTTAATGCATCACTGCTCATTTTCTCAAAGTCATTTTTTTGGGACTAAAGATGTCTGGTAGCAAAATTATTTGTGATCAGACTCGGCACCGTGCAAAGCCCAATTGGAGCTGCAGGTCATAAAATGGAAACTAAAATATTTAGAGCAGACGCTCCCAAACCAGGCTGCTCCCATAAATGAGCTTTGTGGGATGTTTACAGAGGGGGGGGAAGGAATTAAAAATTGGGATGACAGTTTAAATGTATTTTCCCTTCACCCTGTGGCATGAGGAATGAAATCCAGAAATACATCCTTGGGTTACAGCTGGAGGTGCCAAAGTCTGCCAGCAGCTGTGCAGGCTTGGAGCCAGGCTCTGCTGAACCACTGAACACAAATTTACAAATTGAATTTGGGCTGAAGCGTGGCTGAACACCCTGGCAAGGGGCAGGGAATTGCCAGGAGGCCAAACCAGGCCGTGGGAAGAGAGGGATGCACAGGAAAATCCACCTGAGCCTGAGGAAAAACTTCTTCATTTGTGGGCACCTGTGCCAGGGCCTCCCCACCCTCCCAGGGAACAATTCCTCCCCAAAACCCCTCTGGCAGTGGGAGCCCAGCACCAATTCATCCCCTGGAAAATCCTGGGGCAAAGGTGAGTGTCCTTAGCTGGGAGAACACAAAGAAACCCTCCCATGGAAAAGTGAGATTTTCCTCTCAGCATCAAGCCCAGCCTGACAACTCCATCAGATCCCATTCCAGCTGGAAATCTTATTCCAGAGAGAAAAATTGGGATTTTGCAAAGCTCTCGGGAAGGAAAAAGTTGGGAGATGCTGGAACTTAAAATGCTGCCCATAAAAGGGGGGAAAATAAGTATGAGACACCCTAAACACAGCTTGGCTTTCTGAGGGAAGCAAGGAAATAAAAAGCTGGATGCCATAAACAGCTTCTGGGTTTGGAACAGGGAATTATTTTGAGGAAAAGCATGGATAAGGCTGGAATTACTCACGTTTTCCTCTGGAAACATCTGGCAGCAGCTGCTGTGTGGGAAGGATGAAAGGAACAGGAGTGGTGCAGCTTCAGCTTCCTGTGGTGGGGACTTCTGTGTCACTGCTGGGAGACAAAGTTTGGGAAAAATGGGGGAAAATGTAAAAGGGGAAAAATGAAAAACTGGGAGAAAGTGGGGGAAAAGGGGGGTAAGTGGGAAATAATGGGGGGGAATTAAGGGGTTGAATAAGGAGGGAGAAAAGGGGGAAAGGAGAGGTAAAGAGGGGGGAAAGAAACGGGGAAAGAGGGGAAAGAGGAGGAAAGTATTTTCATTTTGATTCAAGTAACTAATAGAAAAGTAGATCTTAAAAATTTAGGAGGAAAAAAAGCCATCGGTGGTCACTCATTAAATTCAGAGATTCAATTAAAAGGGGACAGGTGCTCTGGTCTGTGGCACTCAGCTCCTGTCCCAGGGCTGGTTGCTAAAAGTGTGGGATATTTGGTGGAAGAGGAGTTCGGTGTCCCTGGGGAAATCCAGGCTCCACAGGAATGTTCTGTGAAGTGGCTGCAGCTCAGGAGGAGTCAGGACCACGAGGTGAAGCAGGAAAAGGCTGGGATTTCAGCATGAAAAATACCCCCCCCCCCCCCCAAACTGAGGGTAATGACCCCAAACTCAAGCCCTGGGAAGTGGCTTTATCCCCCAAGGAATTTTGTTATTATTTTTATTGCCATTATGAAGATGCAGCAGGGAAAAAAAGAGTTCAATCCAAACTAGGATTGTCATTAAATTCACTGGTGCAATTCCTTTGTAATGTTTGGAGCTAAATCCAGCAAATAGCCAGGGAGGGAAGGATTTCAAAGACATTAAAGGTGTTTTCATAAATTCCAGAATCGCTGAGGTTGGGAAAAAACCTCCAAAATCACCAAGTCCAATGACTCCAGAGTGCTGCTGAGCCCACGTGCAAAGGCTGCTAAATGCCCCAGGGATGGGGACACCAGCAGTGCCCTGGGGAGCTGTGCCAGGGCTGGAAAAGCCTTCCAGGAGGAAATTCCGGGCTGATCCAGGGGCAGGGAGGTCTGACAGACTCTGCCAGAGCCCCTGGGAATCCCGAGGCTGGCCCTGCACAGCACCTGGCACCCTGCAAGCACCAAGCTGCTTACAAGCCCTGCAATTTCCCAGGATATTGTATTTTATTTTCCTCTGGCTACAGCCAGCCAGGCTACATGAACCAATTTGTCCCTCGGAGCATTAATTGTTTAACATCAGATCTTAATGAGCTTTCAGCATCAAACCCAGCAGAATTCTGCCCCTAAGCAGAAATATCCTATTTACAGGAAATGCTCAGTGCCAGGAGCCAGCTCTGAGGACTGAAATTGTGTTTCCTTCAGCCAGTCATTTCCTGAGCCTTCTGAACACGGGCCATCAGGGGATTTTTGTCATTTTCTGCTGCTTTTTGTTGTTCTTGGCCAAAGCCCTGACACCTCCCAGCCAGGCAGAGGCTTGGCCCTGCTCCTGCACCAACAGCAGCTCCACGCTGGAATTGGTTCCCAACAGCCCTGATGCACATGCACCAAACTCTTTTAGGCATTTTAAATAATCTAAAATCTGATTTAAACCCTCTGCTTCACCTGGGAGTTCTCCTGGTTGTGCAAGGTCAGGTCACCCCCCAGGATTGGTGACATCCAGCTCTCCATTGCTTAGAGGGGAAAAACAAACAATGCAGAGCAACATTTGCTGGTGGGATTTGATTATTTTAAAGGTCTTTGCCAGCCTTAAAGATTCCACCATTTTAACTCCTTTTGTCCTGAGATATCAAGCTACTGAAACAGCAGCTTTCATAGAATTCCAGACTGGTTTGGGTGGGAAGGGACCCCAAATCCCAGCCAGTGCCACCCCTGCCGTGGCAGGGACACCTGCCACTGTCCCAGGCTGCTCCCAGCCCCAGTGTCCAGCCTGGCCTTGGGCACTGCCAGGGATCCAGGGGCAGCCACAGCTGCTCTGGGCACCCTGTGCCAGGGCCTGCCCACCCTCCCAGGAACAATTCCTGCCCAAAGTCCCATCTAAACTTACTCAGTTTGAAGCCTTCCCCTTTCCATCTAAAAGCCCTGGAAAGCCCAAGGTAACCAAGGACCTACCCTGGCACTGAGCTCTGGCATAAATCCTGATTTAATCCCAGACTTGGGCAGAGCAGAGGAAATCAGGATCCTGGTGACACACGGCAGCGATCCCTGTGCTCCAGCCTCGTGTTCCTGTTCCACGCTTTGCTGTTCCCAAAGGCCTGTTGTGGTTTATTTATGCTTTAAAAATGAAGGTGGAGGTTTCACTAATGGGAAACCACATCCTTCCCTCCCATTGTGCTCTTTCTCTTTCCCTGTTCCCCCTCAGCATTCCAGCTGCTTCCACACACACATCCAGTTCTTCCCTGGAGCTGGGAAAAACTTTTCAGGTGCAGCTCTTTCATTTGGCAAAAACCATTTGGGGCAGGCAAAGCTGTTTAAAAATTGAAATGAGGTTTTCAAATGGTTTTTTAGCTCAGGAATTCGGAAACATTTCCTGAAACACAGGAGTTGCTTTGCAGAGAGACTGGAAATGAATTCCGGATGAAAGTGAAGCGAGGAGAAAAAAGACCCCTTTTAACACAAAACATGTTTTGAAAATTACCATTTCAGGGCATGATTTGTGTTGCATTTGATCTGAAGTTAATGAGATCTGCTCAGGTACCCAGCTGCCAGAGAATCATGGAATCCCAGGATCATTCAGGCTGGAAAACAATTCCAGGATCACCGAGTCCCAGCTGTGCCCCATCCCCACCTTGTCCCCAGCCCAGAGCTCTGATCCCACCTCCAGAAATTCCTTGGGCACCTCCAGGGATGGGCACTCCAAACCTGGGGTAAAAAGGACTGCAAACACAGCCCAGCCTGAGCAGCAGGAAAAAAATCACAAAAATGCCAGAAGGAGGTGACCAGAGGAGCTCCCTCCCTGCTGGGGGCTGTGGCTGCTCCAGCCCCAGCCCATTCCCTGCCCCTGTGCACAGCCAGCATTCCCAGGGCCAGGAGCACACCCCGTGTCCCCAGCAGAGCCAGCAGAGAGCTTTCAGAACAAGGATAAAGGGAATTCCCGAGCTGGCTGTGCCACCCCTGGGCTGGAGCAGCACCAGGAGCAGGTCAGGGCACAGAGGATCCGTGCCAGCCCTGGGGGATGGCTCTGCCAGCCTGGACATCCTCCCAAAGGGTGATAAAGTTCTGGAATGTTCTGCCCGGGGAGGTGCTGGAGTCACCATCCCTGGGTGTGTTTAACAAAGCCTGGATGTGGCACTGGGTGCCAGGGTTTGGGTGAGCTGTTGGGGCTGGGCTGGGCTCCATGATCTTGTCAGGAAAATTAACCCACAAACATCAGAGGTTTACGTCCAAAAAGGAGACAGAGGAGTCCTTTTACTTTATTCCAATAAAGGCAGAGGCCATGGGCCATTCCCCTGGGGTCTCTCCAATTTTTGGAGGATGCAGCCTCCTTTTTATCCCAATTTCCCTCTCTCTTTCCCCATGGGCTGAGGTACTTGAGAGGCACAGGCTTCCTGGAACACCTGATACTGAAGACTCCCCTCCAATGTATAACCCTCCCTCTTAATTTTTAATTCTCATGGAATGTATGGTTTTTCCCCATTGTTTCTTTCATCTTTCAATATCCCGTTTCATTTCTCAGCAAACCTACAGTTTGTTTGTAAGGGCAAATATCGTTTCCCATTCATCAACCAGTGGAATGAATCCTTCCCACTGTTCCTTTTATCTCTCAGTGCGTGTTTTACCTACCAGCAGCCCCACAGTTTGTCTGTAAAGACAAGTCTGTCATTCCTCTCAGTCCCTTCCAACCTAGTGGTTCTGTGAAAGGCCCTGACAAGCCCTGGGTTCAGGCAGGGAGCTCAGGTGCTTCGGGGGGAATGCCATGGATCCAAACTGCAGGAATTCCCTGAGAGTTTCACACAATCCCAGGATCCCTGGGTTGGGAGAGACCTTCAGGATCATGGAGTCCAGCCCAGCCCCAACCCCTCACCCAAACCCTGGCACCCAGTGCCACATCCAGGCTTTGTTAAACACACCCAGGGATGGTGACTCCAGCACCTCCCCAGGCAGAACATTCCAGAACTTTATCACTCTTGCTGTGAAAAACTTCTTCCTCATGTCCAGCCTGTGTTTCCCTTAACCCCCTCCTGGCCCCCGCAGTGTCCTGCTGTTTGCAGCTCGTTTCGGTGGAATCCATCAAGCAAAAGCTTCTGAAGCTGGGGCAGAGATTGTTTCTCACTGAAAGGAGACAATTCCATTCCACAGACACACTGGTGGCTCCTTCCCTTCCTCAAAAACGCCTTTCAACTGCTCACAAGCAGGAAGGCAGGAAAAAGCTTTAAGACGAAAATGTCAAATTTTGTTTCCTTCTTCTGAGCAATGAATCTTAAACCTCAGCATTTTAAAAATCTGTCCTGCCACGCTGGAGTGTTGAGGACTGAATTCACTTTCTGTTCTCCCACGGAAGAGACCAGAATGAAGTGATGCTATCAAATCCACCCCTCTCCCATTTTCCATTATCCCAGGTTGTTCCAAGCCCCTCCAGCCTGGCCTTGGACATTTCCAGGGCTGGGGCAGATCCATTTCTGCAGTTTGAACACCTTGGGGCAGAGGATCTCCCCTCCGTG
Organism: Leptocoma aspasia; assembly: GCA_013399835.1. Lineage (NCBI taxonomy): Eukaryota > Metazoa > Chordata > Aves > Passeriformes > Nectariniidae > Leptocoma > Leptocoma aspasia. The sequence continues at coordinate 47,935 of VXAX01004738.1, forward strand.
AGCCCCTGCATCCCTCTCCCAGAGTTTCCTACCAGAACTCCCCTCTCAGTTCTCATCCTCGGTAATAACAGAGATATTGTGCCCTAAATTTGTTTGGTAATTGCATTTTCTCATTATCCTCCCATCATTCCGGGTGCCAGCAAAGTGTCCAAGTTGTTTACACTCGGTGTGGAATTGGCAGAGAATAATGGAGATGCCACGGCTCGTGCCAGAACGGTGCTGCAGTTCCATCTCCTCTGACACTGGCATTCCATAATCTGCTTTTTTCGGGTGCTCTCAGAGGCTGAGGATGTGCTCAGAATGGTGACACCGCTCTGCTGCTGCAAGGAGAACACTGGTAAGTGCTTCCCACCACAGCAGGGCCACCAAAGCCACAATATCAAATAATTACCACACTGGGAACGATTTCCCCAAGAAAGACATCTACAAACAGCCAGATCTTTGAAGGACAGAAGTTCTGTACATCCCTACATGTCGCCAAAGCCACGAGCACAGCTCTTCCTCTCCACGTGCTCCAAAAGCATGGAATTCCAGACTGGTTTGGGCTGGAAGGGACCTTCCAGCTCACCTCATCCCACCCTCTACCACGGGCAGGGAGCCTTAAAAATCCACTTTAAAAACGATTTGTGCAGTCCTACCTCTCGGTTCAGATGTAGAAGGGAAACCCCGGGTGAGTTTTGCCCTCTGCAGGTGTAAGAAATCCTTTCCCGCCGTGTTTTTCCTACTGAACAGCATCCCCGTTTCCAGCGGTGATGGCATTTACAGGATTTACACTGAGAGCGCTGCTCCCCGCTCCCCAAACTCCTCCCGTGCACAGAAGGCTCCATCTAGTGTCACACAGGCAAATTCCCGGGAAAAGGGAGGGAAGGCGGGGGAAAGCCAGTTGATAATAATTGCTATGGGTTTTTAAGCTGCCCAGGCAAAAAAGAAAAAAAAAAAAAAAGAAAAAAAAAGAAAAAAAAATGTATTTTCCTACCGTGCTTTGCTTTCCAAAGCAGGTGAAGACCAGATCTTCCATCTGGCTTTGGAAAAGGGAGGGACAGGACACAGGGAATGGCTCCCCCTGCCAGAGGGCAGGGCTGGATGGGATTTTGGGAATTAGGAATTGTTCCTGGCAGGGTGGGCAGGCCCTGGCACAGGGTGCCCAGAGCAGCTGTGGCTGCCCCTGGATCCCTGGCAGTGCCCAGGGCCAGGCTGGACACTGGGGCTGGGAGCACCTGGGACAGTGGGAGGTGTCCCTGCCATGGCAGGGGTGGCACTGGGTGGGCTCTGAGGTCCCTTTTAACCCAAACCATCCTGGAATTCTCTGCTTCTGCACTTCAGCAGATCAGACTAGGAAAATGATGAGTTCTCCTGACAGCTCCAGTCTGCCCAGTGGGAGCATTCCCAGTTTAACCCAAACCTTTCCAGTGGCAGGAAAGCCTCAGCTCCTGCCCTTCCTCCAGAGGCACCCACGGCATCCCTGGGGTTCAGAGCTGCTCCCTGGGAACACAGACTGAACAGCAACCAGAGCTGCTACTGGCATCAGCATCATTATTATTATTATTATTATTATTATTATTGTTATT
>VXAX01004738.1:80331-103576 GCA_013399835.1 Leptocoma aspasia
GCGTTTTCTCTTCCCCATTTTCTTTCTCCCATTTTTCCTTTTTTTTTTTTTTTTAATTTCTTTATTCCTTTTTCCTTTTCCTTTTTTCCTTTTGAATTTTTTGTTTTTCTCCTCTTTCCTTCTTCCTTTTCCTTTATTCCTTTTTAATTACTGTTTCCCTTTTTTCTATTCCTTTTTTTCCTCCCTTTTTATCTTTTCACTTATTTTCCCTTTCTTTCCTTTCCCCTGCATTTGTTTTTCTTTTCTTTTTTTTTTCTTCCTGTTTTTTTTTTTCTTTTCCCTTTGTTGTTCCTTTTACCTTTTTCAATTTTTTTTTCTTTCTTTCTGGCTGAAACCCTCTTTACCAGGCAGCCTCACTAATTCCATTTATTTCTGCTCTCCTGGCTGCAAGATGACAGATAGGAATCAGAATCCCAGCCTGGTTTGGGTTGAAAGATTGGATTTTAAGGCATTTGGACTTAGAGGAATATCAGATTTTCAAGGCCAGAGCTCCCAGTGTGTCCTGGTTTGGATTGATTTTTAGGTAGTTTCCCAGGTGGATCTGCATGGATCTCACATTCCCTCTGCTTTCCCAAACAGAGCCATCTTTCCATAGGGAAAAACGCCAGGAGCATCTCCACAGGGCCAGCATTCCCCAGGAATCCACTGGGGCTGATCCAGGGAGAGCTGGAATCCACTGGGGCTGATCCAGGGAGAGCTGGGCTAGACCTGTGGGACAGGCTTGGTGGAACCCCAGACCAGAGGCAGCCTGGCTTTAAAATCAGGGTCAAAAAGCAGAAATCGCATGACAAGAACATACTGAACTTGGAGGAAATCTTTAAAATTGTACCAAAAATACCCCAACAAATGAGCAGAACGTTTCCTGCAACTCCTTCAGGCTGGTTGTCCAGTGGAGTTGGGTTTGGCACCGCTTTGGATCCATCTCTGGGGTCTTTATCCTGTCAGCATCAGTGAAAACAAGTGGGATTTTCCAGAACTTCCCAGCTGAGAGTCACTTCCCTGCAGAGAGATGAGTTCCCTGCCTGTGCCCATTTCCCAGCTGCCTGGAGCAGATATTCCCTAACAAAAGCAAACAATCCCTGCTTGCCTTTGGAGCAGGGAGCTCATGGATCCCTGTCAGTCCCAGGCTCCCTGGATCCTGCACAGGCAGGGTTGGTGCACTGGTTGCTTCATCCCTAAGAGAGAATTCCAGGGGCTGAAGTGTTCCCTGAGCACGAAGCTCCCCCAGGTTGGCGTTGGTGTGATGAGCTTGTCTCCTCCATGTGCTGAATTCCTGACACTGACACTGAGCAAACCCCCAAAACAATACCTGCAGTTTATTTTTAATCTGCCAAGTTCCTTCTGGTGTGTGGCATGGAGTCATTCTTCCCTTTTCCCCCTCATCTCACACAAATTCCCAGTTTTCTGCTGCACTTTGCATTTCCCTGCAGTAAAGGAGGAGTTCTCCAGCAGCAAAGGCAGAGGATATTTTCCCAGTGTGAGGCAATCTCAGGGATTTAGAGGACCTCCCGAGACTTTGATTCTATTATTCCCTTTCTTACTTCAGTACATATTTCACTTTTGGATTCCCTCCCCATCCTGATATCCTGCCTCCCTTCCTGGTGATCCCACCTCAGCTGTTTCCCGCTGAGGTTCCTGGTGCATTGATCCATTTTTGGTTTTCCATAACTTACCCCAACTTTAAATTCCGTTTCTGTGCTTCAGTAGTCTGTTAGTTCTGTGCCAGCAGATCTTCTTCCTGGGAAATCACGTGCTGGAGAGAAAGAGATGGAATGCTGGGATTCCTTAAACAAAGTTTGTTTGGGAAAAAACATCCCAAGTGTGTGAGTGTCTCCTTGGAATTCAGGCCCTAAATCTGTGTCAGTTCTGTAATTCCCATGATTGTGTTAATTTGCTGGGCAGTTCCAAGGAGCCCTGGCATTTGGTCATCCTCCCTTTCCATGGGCAGTCACAGGCCAGGGATGCTCTTCTGGAGGCTTCCAGTTGGTGTTTTCCATGGATTTGCAGCTTAGCGTCCCCAGTTCCCAGCGTGCTGCTCAGAGCAGCATTTTTGGGAATCCCTGCTCCTGTGAGGGGTCACTGAGCACTGGGAGGAGCAAGCCCAGCCCTTGGATTCCCAGGACATCCAAACACCACTGGGCCCTGGGCAGAGCTCAGGGCAGAGCTCCAGGAGAAGTGAGTGGATTGAGTAGCTCTGGAAAGCTGGGAGAAGGTGCCAGTGTTCAGGAAAGACACAAAACCCATCCCCAAGGATGCTCCCATCACTGGCCTGGCTGCAGGCTTCTCCTTGTGTTTCCTGGGTTTAATCACTCCTTGTTCCACACAATTCCCCTGCTCTGCTCCTTGGACAAAGCCCATCCCAGCTCCTGCTGGGATGGAGGCTGAGGGGTGCCTCTTCCCAGGGGCATTTCCTGGAACTGGGGCTCAGAGAGGTGTGAGATACAGAATTCCTGCTCTCTCAGCACGAGGGGCTGTGGGAAATCCAAAACCTTGGGGTTCTGGCCCAACAGCCCATTATTAACCTGGTGTTCTTCCCAAAGCATGTGGGATCCTTGGGAGGCTCAGGCAGGAAAACCCTGAGAATCTGGGTGCTGTGCCTGGCACAGACATGGCAGTTGTTGCATGAACATATTATAAGTTTTTCTGCATGCAGGCTTGCAGAAAATTTTTCTCATGGGAAAGCATTTTTTTACTGTCTTTTACTCTGTACAAGTTTCTGTAAACAAAATCTCTGAGTTGTGTTTCAAGAACATTTAGATTTCTCTACCTGTCTCCTCATAATAAGAGATGAGGTTTTCTTTCTTTCAACCTAGGAGGTGAAAAGTTGTTATCTCTGATTGTGTAAACTATTCTGGCATTCCTTGGACAGAGCTTGGAGCAACAGCTTCAGTTGCTCTGGACTGAGCAGATAATAACCCAAATCCTTTGTAATATGAAATCATGTGAATAAATCATATTTAACCTTCTGATATTATTGCTAAAAATCCTTTTGTCAATACACAAACCACAACAATAGTCAGTGTTGCTTTTGGATGTTCCAGAAGCGGGTGTGCAGGCTGCTGGACACCATTCCAGGGGAGGCTGGTGCCCAGCTCGTGGGCTGTGCCATGGATCTGGGTTCCAGGCAGAAATCCCTCCCTGACTCTGCTCCCTGGGCTGCAAAGACAAAGCAGAGCTCCGTGGTAAGTTCCCACTGTCCACGTGTTTGCTGCAAAATCACTTTTCAAATACATTGTTGCGTGAACACATGACAAGTTTCCCTGCATGCAGGCCTGCAGAAAAACTCTTCCCATGGAAAGTGTCTTTTACTCTGTCCAAGATCCTATAAACAAATCTATAAACAAATCTCTGAGCTGTGTTTCAAGGACAGAGGTTTCTCTGCCTGTCTCCTGATATAGGAGATGGGGTTTTTCTTCCTTTCAGCCTGTGAGGTGAGAAGTTGTTATCTCTGATTGTGTGAGCTGTTCTGGCATTCCTTGGATGGAGCTGGGAGCAGCAGCTTTGATGCTCTGGACTAGGCAGATAACAGCCCAATTCTTTGAATTATGGAGTCATGTTAATAAATCATATTTAACCTTCTGATATTATTGCCAAGAGTCCTTTGTTACTGCATGGACCACGGCAATAATACATTTTATAATAAAGCTGCAAATAATTGCCCTATTTTTCTTTTTTTTTTGATGGATTTGTGGCTGGTTTTGTTCCTCAGGTTTTGGAAAATCATGGGAGCAATGGCACTTCCCAGCCCTGCCCGAGATGTGTTGCTGGAGAATCTGTAAGTGTGGGAATCTGCTTTTTGGGACAAAAAAGATTGGGATTTGTTCCTCAGTATTAGATCCATAAAACATGAAGTTAATACCCTCCACAATTGCATTGCTCAGGTAAAAAAGGAAATGAAAAATAAAGGAGATGGATTTAGCATTTCAGCAGAACACAAATTAATATTTCCAGCAGCAGTTGGAAAATCTGGAGATTCTCAACACATTTTTCAAATTCTCTCTAAAAAGCAGAATTTGGGAAGTAACTGAAAGAAACAATAGCATAACACTTCCTCTACCCAATTTTTCTTGTCCTTGATTTACTGGATCATAACAAAATATTCAGGAAACTCATTCTATCTCCTATTTTTTTTCTGTGATTGGATATTTCCTTTCTCTTCCTTTGAAAATATTGCTCCTTCCAGAGCCAAAATGAGGAGAGGTGTGAGGAAATGCTGGATGTTCATAGCAAAATCTCTGATTTGTGGAATTAAAGGCAAAGTTTCCATCAAAGTTTCCATCAGGAGCTGTGACTGAGCAGCCATTGATTGTGTTAATTTATTTCCACTCATCCCTGGAGGAAAAAAAAAAAGGGAATATTTGTGGTGGTACTCAACCATTTAAAATAAAATTTGAGAATGAAGACTGAGGAAAAGCCTTTTTGCCAAGCTCCTTTGTAGTGACCTGAAATTTTCTGATTCCAGGGCCACTTCAGTCACATCCTGGGCTTGTAGAGACGGAGAGGGGGCAGAGGAGCAGCTCTGATTTCCTGCTGGGATCCTGAGGATGCAGCTGGAGCCTGGATCCCGCCTGGCTCAGCACTCCCACCCTGCCCTGTGCCACTCTGGGCACCAGTACCTGCAATTTTACACAGCTCAAAATGCTTCTGCTCCTCAGGTAGCCCACAATTTGTCTAAAAAGGACAAGGAAAGGCAGATTTCCTGTGTAGGTAGCCCAGAATTTGTTTAAAAAGGACAAGGAAAGGCAGATTTCATGTTTAGGTAGCCCAGAATTTGTCTAAAAAGGACAAGGAAAGGCAGATTTCATGTTTAGGTAGCTCGGAATTTGTCTAAAAAGGACAAGGAAAGGAAGATTTTGTGTTTTAGACTGGTTCAGTTGAGCTGGCCTTGGGCCCAGGCTTCACCTAGGGCTGGGCCAGAGGTTGTGTTGATTCCAAAGGTTTTCCCACCTTTGTCCTTGGAAAATGCTCCTTTGGAAATCCTCCTTGTACAGGGCCACAGGCAGGAATGGGAGGACAAAAAATTTTAGTTTTTAAGGGGCTTTGCAGCTGTGAAGTCCAGGAAAAATCCCATTTACATTTAAATCTCAAAAAAAAATCTGTTTAAAAAGGCTTGACCTCATCACCCAGCAGGCTTTTAATTGGCACAAATCTAATGACAGGTTAATTAACCTCTGAAAGGTTAATTTGGGGGGGTTATCAGGCTGCAAAATCCTCAGGCAAAGGTTTTTTGCAGTACTTGAATCCTTCTCATGTTGTGTGTGGAGTTGGAGTCAGCACTGAGTTGAGTGTTGTTAAGGAGGTATTCTCATTAAATAAATGAATATCACAGAAATACTGAGTTTAATTAAGTAACACGTGAGGAAATAAGTCTAAAAGCAGACCTGCACTTAATTGGCATTCAGATTTTGGTTAAGAAAAATTAAGTTTACTGCAAGCCAATAAAAATTTTAGTTAAATTAAGAATAAATACTTTCAAGTTAGTATTTACATACTTGATACCAAGATCTGGGGGGGTCAGAATTTGTGGGGAATTAATTTTTACATCCCCAACCCTTGTCTTTTAAAAATCCTGGTATTCAAAGCAGTATTAAAAAAAAAAAAAAAGGTGGATAAACAGCAGTTTCTGTGCTGCAAGAGCTGAAATATCTGAATGTAAATGTAAAGGGCTGAAAGGGTTCCTGCAAAATCACTCAAAACCTCAAGTGTGACAAGTAACGATTAGGACTGGTCAAAATTTGGTCAAATATGGTCAAAATTTCAGGTGTTCAAAGAGGGGAATAACAAAACTGGACTCAGAGTCTGTGGTGGAGGAGTTTTCTGCCAGAATACATCAGGCAAAAGTATGGGATCAGGTTAAAAACACAGGGAATACATGGATTATCAAACCAAAGAAGTGGTTTTCCTTAAATAACTCCCATTTTATTGTGTTAAAGAGGTCACAGGTACCTGTGGCAGCATTTCCTCTCTTTGCTTTAAACTTGACTCTGGTCTGGACTGGGGTAAAACCAAGACCCAGCTGGTTCCTTTCTGGTTTTCCTTCTGCTCCTGGTGGGGTTTGTGCCACATTCTTTTAAATTCTCCTGCTTTTCCAGCAGCCACTGCATTTTTAAAAAATGTTGTTTTTTGTTTTTTTTTTTTAATGTTTAGTTTTTTTTAATGTCCTGGTGAATTCCAGAGCTGATCCCAGTTGGTGGCTGCAGCAGAGGCTGCTGGAGGATTTTAATGGGATTTTTGGGAGCTTACATTTTTTTAACCAAAATCTGAATGCCAGTTAAGTGCAGCTCTGCTTTTAGACTTATTTCCTCACGTGTTACTTAATTAAACTCAGTATTTCTGTGACATCCATGTACTTAATGAGAATTTCCCACTGTCACTGTGCACGGAGCAGGGGTTTCAAACAAAAAATTGCATTTTGTTCAGGGAATTCCTGAGCTCCCCAGCTGAGCAAAGCAGGAAAACCTGATCCTGGTTTTGGCCCTGGGAGCTGCAGGGTGAGCAGGGACAGAAAAGACTGGGACTTGTTCCCCAGAATCTTTTTGTCCTTCACCCTGTCCCAGATTGGGCAGGCTGGGCTGGCAGGGACATGGGGAATTCCTGGTGTTTTCCAGGTGTTTTCCAGGCACTGCCCCTGAGGGGAGTGATCCCAAACAGGTTCTCTCTGTTGGGCACAGAGGGGAAAGCAGAGCAAGCAGATTTCTGATATTTAGATTAACAAAACATATTCCCCTCCTAATGCCATCTGTGCTGGGAGTGAGCCCCAAAAAGGGGCTCAGGCAGCAGAAAGGTAACGGCCCTCATTTCCAGCTATCCCACTCTCCACTTCCTTGCAGAATTCCAGCCTGGTTTGGGCTGGAAAGGACCTCAAAGCCCATGCATTCTACCTGGGACAGCCCCCACTGTCCCAGGCTGCTCCCAGCCCCATCCTGGGGCACTGCCAGGGATCCAGGGGCAGCCACAGCTGCTCTGGGCCAGGGTCTCCCCAGGCTGCCTCTGGAGAAATGCACATTTCATTCCATCCTGTGGGAGCGATCCCCAGGTGGAGCCCTGGAGTTCCCATCCAGGTGTTCCCGTGGCACAGCAGCTGCTGCCCTGGCTCCCAAACCCTTCCCTGGCCTCTCCAGCTGAATAAAACACATTGAACTCCTCACAGACCCCTCATCAGCCCTCTTTTTTTTTCCCCAAATGGGCAGGCTCCTGGATCAATCCCAAAGTGAACTTTTCTCCTCAGATGTGATTCCTTGCTCCGTGCTTTCCAACAGGGCAAGGAGTGCTTTTTCAAATCAGCCTGGAAACAAATTGGAGTTTAATTGTCTGCTCCACTGAAGGCTTTTAATAGTGATATTTTTTTAGATAAACGTGTTTGTAATTTATTTTGGGATTTTCCAGGATCATAAAGCTGGCACAGGCTGGGGCAGTGAATATTCCTTTAAAGCAGATTTGTGTCAAATCTGCAGTGGAACCCCACAGAGTTATTTTTGTATGCCTTGTAGAGCTCGAAATTTTGTTTTCTTGATGAAAAAATATATAAACTTTCTATTTCCTACTGCTGTGGTTTGTACACAGAATAACCAGAGTAATGCCTTATTTACCTGTTTATACAGAGAAAGGCCCCTGGCCTGTTTTTAATTCAGGTTTAAAGGATCTAATTCTTATTTTTAACTTTGTATTTTGTAAATTGTTCCTTACAAAAGCAGAAGCATTAAACACCACTTTGGCTGCAGGATGGAATTGTCTGGTTGTGTTATTCCATGAATGATTTCTGAGGAATAAATGTAAATAAAACCTCTGATGAGGAGAAGAAATACATTATTTATGTCACGTAAAATCTTTGTAGTAGGTTTAGTTGCTCAGTTTATTAATTTGATGGTAATTACAAGTCCACTTGGCATCTTGACTTCCAAAAAAAGATGGAAAATCAAAGTATTGGGATAAGTGGGGTTTAAAGGCAACCTGGATCTGACAAGCCAAGACTTACGTGTTGAATATAGTTAATATATTTAAATTTATTTTTGTTTATTTTAAACATTATAATTTATTGAATAGATTTAAAATCCGTGGTGTTTATGTCTAAATTAGTTGCTTAAAACCTCAGCAGCTCTCCAGGGAGCGTGGTGTGATACCCTGTGTTAGCAGATTCACAGTCACACATAAATAACTCTGCCTTTGCCTTGATTGCTGCGGATAATTATCAAATTAACACTCGCACTGTGCCTTTCCTCCCACACCAGACTTCCACTCAGGATCACTGAGAGTCCACGCAGAGCTGGGCTTGCTGCTCTGGGCAGGGCCAGGGATGGAGCTTTGGGCACAGGGATTTTCCTGGCAGAGTCTGGGAGCCTGCAGCAGCTGTCCCTTCGCTGCCACATTTCCCAGAGGTGACAAGAGGCTTGGCCAGGGGTCCAGCAGCTGCCCCAGCCCTGGGGACACCAGGACTCAGCCACTCCTCTCCCTTCCTGAGTTGTTCCCAACTCTTCTCAAGAAAAAAAAAAAAAAAAAAAAAAAAAAAAGCAGTGGCCACAATGTTTAAAAACACAGAAAAATTAAAAAAAAAAATCCCAGGAAGATGCAACAGAATCTCAGAATTGTTCAGGTTGGAAAAGGCTCTCAGCCCATCGAGTCCAACCATTCCCAGCAGTGCCACGGCCACCACTGCCCATGTCCCCAGGTGCCACATCCACAGGGCTGTGAAATCCCTCCAGGGATGGGCACTCCAGCACTGCCAGGGCTGGCCAGCCCTTTCCAGGAAGGAATTTTCCCAGATATCCATCCTGAACCTCCCCTGGCACAGCTTGAGGCTGTTTCTTGTCACANTCAATGTCCCAAATATCCCCAAAGTTCCCAAGATCCCCCAAGTCCCCGATGTCCCCAATGTCCTCAAAGTCCCCAAATGCCTCCAAATGTCCCCAGTGTCCCCAATCCCCCGCAGTGCCCCAATGTCCCCCAAATGTCCCCCGTGTCCCCAGTGTCCCCGGGGAGTTCCTCCCTGGCTCTGCTGTTCCAAACTCTGCTCCTGCCCCTGCCCTGGTTCTGCATCCCACGGGATCAGCACAACCCCACAGGCACATCCTCCATCCCTGGGGCTCTTCCCTCCCCTCAGGACGGGCAGGATCAGCTCCCACGGGCTGCCCGTGCTGCTGCTGGCCCTGTGGAGGATATTGTGTGGATATTTGTGTGGGTATTTGTGTGGGTATTTGTGTGTGATTATGGCCTTGTTACTGCAACAATCCCGAAATCGCCGCGTGATATTTGCTTGCAACACGGGGTGTCATTCATGAGTTATACATAAATGGCAGCTTTACATATTTAAAAGGAACATGGACTGCTTCATATCTGAAGTATGGTTCCCAGGGGAGAACACCACCATTTGATCTATTTTTGATTAAAATGTAAAAATTAAAAATTAAATCAAATGGTAGTCAAATTCCTCGGGGAAAACATACTTCAGTTATGAAGTATTCCCCGTAGTAACCTTGAGAATCTTACAGCTGTATTGTCTCATCTGTAGGTGGTCTTTTTATGTCTCACATAATTAAAATGAATTGCTGGTAGAGAACCCCTACTACTGCATACAGATTTATGAACCTGGAGGCACCTCCACTCCCAGACAAACAGGGACAGCCAGGGCTCCCTCTGCAGCTGTGCCGTGGCCAGGCATCCCCTGGAATCTGGGAATTCCTGGGAATCTGGGCTTCAGGGAGCTCTGATCCTTCCCCTGCCTCCAGAGGGTGAGCAGGGAGCGAGCTGGAAAGCCAGGCTGCACCCCCAGGGAAGAGCAGGGTCTGGGGGAAGGAATGGACAGGATCCCTGAGGTGGGAAAAGCCCTCCCAGCCCAGGGAGGCCACCCTGTCACTGTCCCATCCCCACCTTGTCCCCAGCCCAGAGCTCTGTCACCTCCAGGGATGGGCACTCCAACCCTCCCTGGGCAGTNTGAGGACCCAGAGCTGGACTGAGCCCTCAAGGTCCCTGTGGAGGCACAGGGGGACAATCCCTGCCCTGGTCCTGCTGCCACAGGACTCAGTGTTTCAAATATCCAAGGAACCCTTGCTGTACTAAGCAATGGCTAAATGACACCAGAACATGATTGTGAAATTGGATTTCCTAGGAAAATGTGCTCTACACAATCTAATGCAACTTAGCATTCTAGCAAGCCGCTTTATCAGGCTGCCTTGGAATATGGGAATGTATATTTGATAAGATTAGAGAATCGTGGGGATCAGGAGAAATAAGACTCTAGACTTTGCATTCCCATTTTCACCCAGCTGAAGGACAAACATGTCATTTATTTTGTGTTTGGTTGTGATTCTTATGGTCCTGTTAATGTACCCACAGCAGTGGCTTGTGACTGTACATCCTGCTCAAGCTGTGACTAAAACTTCCCTAACAACATTTCTGTAAAAAAAGAAGGGTATGGAAGCGAAATGCTTGGATTTATAGAGAAAACAAAACAATTCTTACAATGAAAGTATCAAGTCTAAGAGTTCCACAGTGCCTTGCAGAAACATTTTGTAATAAACAGCAGGAGTGTTCAAATTTCAGTGTAATACTTGAAAGAAAATGTCTCTGATCTTTGAGTTTCTTTGGAGAGGGGAGCTTTTAATGTATAATCAGACTAAAATCCTCCTGTAATTGCACAGTGAGAGGCCTGTGAAGTTTGGGGAAGGCTGCAGATGGAACACAGACCTACAGAAGCACCGAGGCTTTCCCTCATCTGTGGAGGATTCCAGCGCTGTGGAATCAGCCTGAGGTGTCCCCACATGCAGGTTCCACCTGGAATCTCCCCCCAGCAGCTCTGCTGTCACCTCGTGCTGGCCACTGATGGCTCTGAGCAGGCACTGATGGCTCTGATTAATGAAATTCTGTCAGCACTCGAGCACCCAGTTCCTGCTGTGCTTCCTTCCCCTTAACACTTGTTCCAAGTCCAGCCATGCTCCAACTCCATCCAGCTCCTTGGGAAGCTTTTTCCCCCTCAAATCATTAGCATTTACCTCTTAATTACATGGAATCCCAAATTGGTTTGGGTGGGAAGGGACCTCAAAGCCCACCCAGTGCCACCCCTGCCATGGCAGGGACACCTCCCACTGTCCCAGGCTGCTCCAGCCTGGCCTTGGGCACTTCCAGGGACCCAGGAGCAGCCACAACTTGAATTCTAATTTATTAATTAGGCCTTAGTTAATAAAGAGGTGTCAACACACCTCTCCTTTTGTCAGTGGTGCCCTAAGCCAGGCTTGTCCATGCCCTGGGAATAACAAGGGTTCAGTGGAATGTGAATATTCCATTACAACTCCTCAGCAGGGCAGAGCAGAGCTAAAATCAGAGTTAAAATCCTCCCTGAGCCTCCCAAATCCTCCCTCTGCTCATGAGCACCTTCCTGAGCACCAGCCTTCATCCTCACCACCCTCATCTTCACAGGCACAAGGAGGGGGCAGGAATCCATCTCCAATCCCTCAGCACTCACTGCACCAACAGCCTGGAACATAAAAAAGCCTTTAAATAAAAGTTAAGTTCTCTGAACTCAACACCTGCCAGCAAGTGCCAGATGCTTCAGTCCCTGACTCAGGAGCTCAGCAAGGAAAGAGCCTGGGAAGCTTTTAAAATGTGCATTTCTGAGCAAAGCCAAGAAGGGAAGGAATTCTGAGTAGTTTTTAAAAGAGTTTGTAAGGAAAGGGAAATAGCTGGTGTGAGTTATGTGGTGAAGGGAGGCTATTTCACTGAAGATTGGGTAATTCAGGGTAGCTAGTAAATAACATTCTGAGTTCTCTGTCTGGATTTATGGCCAGGGTTCCATCACTTGTGCTGAGCATCCTGTTGAAGTCGTTCCAGTTCAGGCAAAAGCTGAGTCACAAAATCCTGCCCTGTCCAAACTTTGCTTTCTCAGCCCCTGTGTGCAGCAAATCACTTCCCCAGACTGGGACAGTTACTTCAGGGAAGGGGAGAGAAGATTTTCTCTGTCATTTCCTGACCCCAGTGCTGCTCTCTGTGCTGAGGAGCAGCGGGGTGGGTCAGGTTTAGTGCCAGCTCTTACAGCAGGGAATTTGGGGGTCTTATGGCTCTGCTTGGGATCAGGGAATGCTCCTGGAGCAGCCTTTGGGTTAAGGACCTGATTTCCTTGGGGGGATCCTCCTGAGAGCCCTGGGTGCCCACTGAGAGCACACCACACTTGGAATAAAATCCTGGAATGGTTTGGGTTGGAAGGGACCTTAAATCCCCCCCAGTGCCACCCCTGCCATGGCAGGGACACCTCCCACTGTCCCAGCCTGGCCTGGGACACTGCCAGTGATCCAGGGGCAGCCCAGTTTGTGTGCTGAAAATGCCTCCTTGGTGTGAGGGGTGGGAAATTGCTGCCCCCAGAAATGGGCAATGGGTTTAAATCAAGCTCTGCTGGGTGAGAGGCTTGTTTGAAAGGAGCAATGAGTTCATACAGTGGCAATCATTCAGGGCACTGCCACAAATGCAGTACCAGAGTGGAAAGGAATCAGTATTTCCATGGCTTTATGCTGAAAATAGGAAATGTCTGGTTTTACCATCACTGCATCTTCAGCAATTCAGGTGTAGCAAAGTCTGAGCCTGAAGGGAAATCCAGACAGCAGAAGTTCTGTGGAATTGGTGGCCTTCAGCTGAAGGAGGGTAGGGCTGGATGGGATATTGGGAATTGGGAATTGTTCCCTGGGAGGGTGGGCAGGCCCTGGCACAGGGTGCCCAGAGCAGCTGTGGCTGCCCCTGGATCCCTGGCAGTGCCCAAGGCCAGGCTGGACACTGGGGCTGGGAGCAGCCTGGGACAGTGGGAGGTGTCCCTGCCATGGCAGGGTGGAAAAAGATGAGCTTTGAGGTCCCTTCCTACCCAAGCCAGCCTTGAATTGTATGAATTTCAGACTAACTGGGCCCAAGAAAAGGATCTGTGTGGAGCTCCCCTCACCGTGTGGTTGGGACTGAAACAAAACTTGGTCTCCTTCTAGAGTAACAGTGGCAGGTAAAGAGATCTCCGTGGCTTTTCAGGTTTTGAAGAGCAGATGATTCAACAGCAGGATGAATAAATAATGAAGGAAAGTGAGATTATAAATTGTGCTTCCTCATTTGAAAGGCCTCGTCTCCTGATTCATCATTATAAATGCGTTACAAACTTCGGGTCATTTACAAAATAATAGAACGCTTTAAGACTACCCTTAGCTTTATGTAAATGTAATTTTAATATTCTATCTTCATTAATTATCTAATCTTGGGAGCAAATAAACTCCTGACACAATTCTGTAGCTATTTTGCCAGCAGGATTTCCTTTGAAGTCGGCGGCAGTTGTAAGAGGAAGTGGATGACAGGACTGAGCCTCAGCAGCACTTTTAGAAGAAAAGGAACTTAAACAGTAGCTGAAAATCCAGACTTCCTATGGGCACAGAGCTATTCCTGCACTGCCACACATTCATTAGTGCCAGAAAAGTGGCATTTTATTCCCGCTGCTCCTGTTCCAGAAGCGTGGAAGGGATTTGCTCCCACCTCCTCCCAGTCCTGCTCTCCTCCCTGGGCTCTCAGCACAGAGCCTGGCCCTGAATGAAGACCCAGCGGGGTTCAGGGAGCTGCAGCTGGACCTGGTGTATCTCCAGAGCTCTATTTTCTCTCTAAAGCAGGTCTGTACCTCATCATTTTGGCAGGTGGGGTTGGGTAAGCTCTGCGGAGCAGCGTGAGCATCACCACAGACATCACAGACTCCAAAAAGACCTTAAAGCCCATCCAGCTCCAGCCCCTGCCATGGCCAGGGACACCTCCCACTATCCCAGGCTGCTCCAAGCCCCATCCATCCAGGCACTGATGCCACAGTGCCAGCCTGGAGTCAGCCTGTGCAGGCTCCCACCTGTGCCCTCCTCAGTGTCCCATCCCCATGGTAATGCAGCCTGGATGTTTCCACCTTATTTTGAATTTCACCCAGCTCGACGCATATAAATGCTCATATTAAAAGGAATTCATTAATAACTTATATTTAGTTTCTTCAGAGGAGAAAGAGCAAAATCAGTGCATGGGATAGGGAAGAGCTGGGTTCAGAATCCCCACCCGGCCCAGGCAGCAGCAGGGCTGGTACTGCTCCCCTCAGCTGAGACAACAATTTCCAAGGGTGAGCTCTGACATTCCACAGCCCCAGAGCTGCTCATTCCATCCCCAGCTGCTCTGTGCCAGGGAGGGATGGATATTCCAGGCTATTGCTGTCATTAATAGTCCCATCCATGCCTGTCGATTATTTTAGTAATTACTTCTCCTACAAAGACTACTGAGTATGATTACAAACATGGCTTTGTTTTGGTTGTCGGTTTTCCTGGCGAATAGCAGATGCCTGAATTCCTTGACTTTGTTTAACAGTATAAATAATGTTCACTGTGCTTTCCCAATGCCTGGCGCTGACCCCGGGAGTATAAACTCAGTAACGCAGCACTCTGATAAACTCATCTGCAAACTGTTCTGAGTTTGCAACTTAAACATCATTTGCATACAAAAAACACATCAAAAGAACATTAAGGGCCAAATTCTGTCCTTTTGAAGAGCTCCAGGCCCCACTTGCTCATCTCTGTGGCCAGGGGAGCGGGCAGGACTGGCTCTGCCCATCCCTCCCTATGCCCGGGGCTGGGCAGGGGCTCCCCAGAGCTGCCCACCCCCCACATTCCCCAGTGCTGCCAGTCCCGGGGCCAGGTGTGCCACACTGTGTGCCCTTGTCCCCTTCTTCATCCCCAGCACCGGCCTGACCACTGCTGGCTGGCACCACACGTGACACCAGGAAGAAAATAACATTATTTAAGGAACACGCCGTGAGTGTGGAACATGGGGTTAGAACTAGAAGATATTAATCATAGCTATTAGAAGGTATTAATTAGGAATAGGCATATAAATAATGGATATTGCTTAATATTGGCATGTCTTTGGGGAAATATCCCATAGCCCACATGCGTCCGGCCAAATAAAACATACCTACTTTAAAACTCAAGTGACCACGTGTTGTGTGAATATATTATACGTTTTTCCTGCATGTAGGCCTGCAGAAAAAATCTTTCCATGGGAAAGTGTTTTTTATTCTGTATAAGTTTTTATAAACAAATTTTTGAGTTGTGTTTTAAGGACAGAGGGTTTTTTTGTCTGTCTTCTGATAATAGGAGATGGGAGGTTTTTTTCTTTTTAGTCTATGAGGTGAAAAGTTGTTATCTCTGATTGTGTGAGCTATTCTGGCATTCCTTGGACAGAGTGGGGAGCAGCAGCTTCGATGCTCCAGACTAGGCAGATAACAGCCCAATTCTTTGAATTATGGAGTCACGTTAATAAACCATATTTAGCCTTCTGATATTATTGTCAAGAGTCCTTTGTCACAGCAATAACCACGCAGCTGGCCCAGGGCTGGGCGAGGTGACCCCCCTGGAGTGGTCTGCCCCACTGGACACTGCCGCTGGAGTGTCCTGGAGCAGTGGCCAGGGGTCACTCGGCCCTGAGCCCGCAAGGACCACAGGGCTCCTGCTCTCCCGGGGATGGATGTGCATTCCCAGGCTGACTCCCAGGCTGGTGCTCCACAGGCAGTAACTCATCCCTGCCACCACAGGAAGGAGCTCCAGCACTGCTCGTGGAGCATCGCTCGGCCCTGCGGCTACCTGGGCTCGCATCTGCCCGCACAGCTCCATTTGCTCCATCCCCTCTGATGCCTTCAGGTTCAGCTTTTGTATTTGCAGATTCTGCAGTGCCTCAGTGTGACTCTGAACTCCATTGAAGTGCCAGCAAGTTCTCCTCACAGCTCAGGCACACACAACAATCCTTTTCCAGCCCCAGAGCCAAGGACAGCTGCAGCTCCAGCCCCAAAAAGTGCAAACAGCAGAGAACTGAGGAGAGAAACTGGGAGGGTGGGACTGCATCACCTGGAGCTGGAATTGGGCAATGAGCCCCAAAATGGGAATGGAGCAAAACTTATAAAAGTGTGAGAACTCGTGCCCGTGTGTCCATCTTGGGTGGAGCCACGGCCGGGCTCTTGCAGTGCCCGAGGTGTGTCCTGTGAAGGGCTTTTAATAAATCCCTGCTTTATTCTGGAGCTCTGCCCAGCCTCTGCTCCTGGCACCTCTGACCCTGCCCTGAGCATCCCTCCCCACAGCACTGAGGTCCTGCAGGGAGCTGGGCCCTCCTGTCCCCACAGGAGGGGACAGACAGGGTGCAGCTCAGGCCTGCTCCAAACCTCACCCCTCAGCTGCCTCCAGCGTGTCTCACTGCAGGATTTGCAATTCTGAGCCAGTCGAAGAAGACGTAACGTTCTGTTTTATCTGCAGGGAGAGCTCCCAGAGTAACCTTTGCAGCAGCAAAAGATCAGCTCAGATATTGATCAGCCCTTCAGAAAACCAGGGGGTGCTCCTGGCACGGCTCCATCCACACCTGGGCTGGTGCCACGTGGATGAACCCTGAGTCACAGAGTCACCAGGTTGGGGGAGACCTCCAGGATCACCGAGTCCAACCCAGCCCCAACACTCACCTAAACCCTGGCACCCAGTGCCACATCCAGGCTTTGGTTAAACACACCCAGGGATGGTGACTCCAGCACCTCCCCGGGCAGAACATTCCAGAATTCCCTAAATCCACAGGAGAGGGAGCAGAGGACCTGCAGGAGCAGCAGCAGGGTTGGAATCAGCTCCGTGAGCTCACGAGGCCCATTTGGCCTCAGCAGTAACTCAGCTCCTGCTCTCCAGTGGGAATATCCACAGGCAAACCATCCATGGAGCCCAGCCCAACCCATCCTGGCACCAGCTTGGCCAGAAGGCCTTCTCAGAAGTGGATGGGGATAAATCAAATTAAATTAAATTAAATTAANTCCTTTGTCACAGCAATAACCACGCAGCTGGCCCAGGGCTGGGCGAGGTGACCCCCCTGGAGTGGTCTGCCCCACTGGACACTGCCGCTGGAGTGTCCTGGAGCAGTGGCCAGGGGTCACTCGGCCCTGAGCCCGCAAGGACCACAGGGCTCCTGCTCTCCCGGGGATGGATGTGCATTCCCAGGCTGACTCCCAGGCTGGTGCTCCACAGGCAGTAACTCATCCCTGCCACCACAGGAAGGAGCTCCAGCACTGCTCGTGGAGCATCGCTCGGCCCTGCGGCTACCTGGGCTCGCATCTGCCCGCACAGCTCCATTTGCTCCATCCCCTCTGATGCCTTCAGGTTCAGCTTTTGTATTTGCAGATTCTGCAGTGCCTCAGTGTGACTCTGAACTCCACTGAAGTGCCAGCAAGTTCTCCTCACAGCTCAGGCACACACAACAATCCTTTTCCAGCCCCAGAGCCAAGGACAGCTGCAGCTCCAGCCCCAAAAAGTGCAAACAGCAGAGAACTGAGGAGAGAAACTGGGAGGGTGGGACTGCATCACCTGGAGCTGGAATTGGGCAATGAGCCCCAAAATGGGAATGGAGCAAAACTTATAAAAGTGTGAGAACTCGTGCCCGTGTGTCCATCTTGGGTGGAGCCACGGCCGGGCTCTTGCAGTGCCCGAGGTGTGTCCTGTGAAGGGCTTTTAATAAATCCCTGCTTTATTCTGGAGCTCTGCCCAGCCTCTGCTCCTGGCACCTCTGACCCTGCCCTGAGCATCCCTCCCCACAGCACTGAGGTCTTGCAGGGAGCTGGGCCCTCCTGTCCCCACAGGAGGGGACAGACAGGGTGCAGCTCAGGCCTGCTCCAAACCTCACCCCTCAGCTGCCTCCAGCGTGTCTCACTGCAGGATTTGCAATTCTGAGCCAGTCGAAGAAGACGTAACGTTCTGTTTTATCTGCAGGGAGAGCTCCCAGAGTAACCTTTGCAGCAGCAAAAGATCAGCTCAGATATTGATCAGCCCTTCAGAAAACCAGGGGGTGCTCCTGGCACGGCTCCATCCACACCTGGGCTGGTGCCACGTGGATGAACCCTGAGTCACAGAGTCACCAGGTTGGGGGAGACCTCCAGGATCACCGAGTCCAACCCAGCCCCAACACTCACCTAAACCCTGGCACCCAGTGCCACATCCAGGCTTTGGTTAAACACACCCAGGGATGGTGACTCCAGCACCTCCCCGGGCAGAACATTCCAGAATTCCCTAAATCCACAGGAGAGGGAGCAGAGGACCTGCAGGAGCAGCAGCAGGGTTGGAATCAGCTCCGTGAGCTCACGAGGCCCATTTGGCCTCAGCAGTAACTCAGCTCCTGCTCTCCAGTGGGAATATCCACAGGCAAACCATCCATGGAGCCCAGCCCAACCCATGCTGGCACCAGCTTGGCCAGAAGGCCTTCTCAGAAGTGGATGGGGATAAATCAAATTAAATTAAATTAAATTAACCCTAAATTAACAATTTGTGGGTGCTCCAAGGGGTCCCCCTGTGCTTCCCCTCCTTGTTGCTCAGGGTTCCACTGAACCCCAGAATCCCAGCCTGGTTTGGGTTGGAAGGAACCTTAAATCCCATCCAGTGCCACCCCTGCCATGCCCAGAGACACCTCGCACTGTCCCAAGCTGGATTTGGACACCTGTCTTTGCCCAAAGATGAGAGAGGATCAGATCTGCTAATTCCACAAAGCAGAAGGTCAGGGGGAGGTCCTGGGGGGTTCCTGGGGCAGCCAGGTGGCTCAGGGACCCCCGCCCCTTCCCAAATCCCCCACCCTGGGCACACCTGAGTGCTCCCAAAGGCTGCCCCAGCCTTGTGCCCTGCTGTCAAATATATTTAAGCATCTTTTCTCACGTCTGTGTTGAAGAAAAAGTATTATCTCCAGGAAAAAGTGTCCCTTGGCTGCCTTCCAGTCACCTCCTGCCACGGCCTGACACCAGGAAATACAAAACACAGGCAACTGAAAAAGAATAAAAATACAGCAGATAAGTGGGCTTTGTATAAAGATGAAATTAAATTAAAGTATGTTCACAAAATACATAAGTGGAAACCACGTGGTCTTTGGCCCTAATGTGTTACAAAGAGAATTTTGGTTCCAGGACAGCCCCAAAAGGGACAGACCTTTATTTAGGCAACTGAAAAAGCCCAAATGCAAAGCAAATTCAAAAATCAATTACTTAAACCAACGTTTCTCACTTTTTTTTTTTTAATTTTATTTAAATCATGATTAAAAGCAGCTCCTTGGCTGATTTCAATCAAATCACACAGTCTCTCTCTGCTGATCTCAAGCTGTTAAATAAGAAACAGAAAATCATCAATAACCCATCTGTGTCACAGATGAGGAGCAGCCCCACGGGGACTGTTGCTCCCTGGCTCTCATATGGCAATCCCTGGATTTTTGAGGGATGGCAAGAGACCAGAGGAACCCTGAAAAAGGAGTTTGTCCCCTCAGGTGTGTGACAGGAGCCACAAGTAAGGGCTCACACAGCAGGGTGGTGACCAGGTATTTACACTCCCTAAAAAGAGCCTAAATCACCTTTAAGAGGCACAAACAGCAATTCTATCTCACAAAAATTCATTTTCCTGAGGGTGCCATCCCTGCTTTGGGAAAATTCACACAGGAATGAGGGACAGGGGTGGGGACAATGCACCTGCAGACCGCGGAAACCAGCAGGTCAGGAAATAATTTAGGGGAAAAAACCCTCTAAGACCATGGAGTCAAACCATTCCCAGCAGTGCCAGGATGATGAAAGGAGCAGGGAAAAACTTGCCAGGGAGAGGAGGAAGAGCAGGGGAGCCCAGGGAGGGTGGCTGGGTGCCGGGGCTTGCTCGGAGCCCTTTCCCATGGTTGGGAAATTCCCTCACGGCTGCAGCTCCCCGGTTGTCTAATTGTCCTTGATGTATTTTCTGTCCCCCAGGAACGCCAGCCAGACCTCGCAGCTCCAGATGTCTGAATATTATGCAGGAAGCTGGTAAACAAATTCCTCCTATTTTTCCCTGCTAGCAATTAGGAACGTAGGAAGAACACATTGCTGAGCAGGCGAGGGATGCACCACAGATATTTCATATGCATTTATAGCCACTTAACGCCTCTGGAAGGGTGATAAACACCGACTATTGTAAATCTGTTTGATCACCCCTTGTTGCTACAAAATCCGGAAAAAGTCAAAATAAGGGGGAAAAAACCAACCAAACCAAATGTTGAAATAAGAGTCAAAATTGGGACAAATTAGTGATTACAACTCCTTCCATATTAACTGTCGAGCACTCAGGTGACAGGGCAGCTCTGCCACTTCCCCCCTAGCAGCTTTTTTAGGCGATTTCAACTTTCTACCCCAATTTTAGCTCGGGATCAGGTCCCTGCCTGGCTCCTGTGCCTCCCCTCTCCATTAATTTCTCTGCCTGCTCCAGCAATCCTGCCCTAGGAGGGATGGCTTAGGTGGCTTCAGGAGTCTTCGCCAGCATTAATTGTTATGATTTTAGGGCCCCACAGGGTGCAGACTTTGAAAAGGAGAATTTGCTCAAAAGATTGGGAGGGAAATGAAAAAATCCAGCGCCGTGGCCGTGCCAAACCAGCCTAGAGCCAGAGCTGGGGAACCTGGAGAGGGAATTACAGGGCTCCAGCTCACAAGGTGAATGAAGGGATGCTGCTCCTGGAAAGCACAAGCCACATGCTGGAACTCTACAAGTTGCAGAAATTTGGGAGCAATTAGACACATTTTGTAGAGAAAAGGAGCTTTATCCAGCCCAGCTGCTCTGAAGTTATCAGTGCCATGGTGTTTTCTGGGAGAATTAAGTTTGTCTCTGTTTCAAACCAAGAACTGAGCTGAGATCTCTTTTCACAGCTAAAAAATCCCCGCTGCAGCATCTTCCCAAATAAACAGCTGTGCCAGAGTGGATTTCTCACCCTTTTAGGCTGGATTTGGGTCTTAGGACAGAAAAATTGCTCTGCAGTAGAGGGAGAACCTACAAGGAGATGGAGGCAGCTCCTCCTTTGCTGCTCCAGGGTGTTTGGCTTGTGGCAGCTCAGTGGCCACCAGGCCCCTGTCCGAGCATCCCCTCATAGCCACCAGCCCCTGGGCCCTTGCCTCTGTCCCTGCTGTCCCTTGTCCCAGCACTGCCCCTGAGCTGCTGCTTGTGCCCAGCCCCACCCAGGGGCACTTGTGCAGGTGTGACATCCATGCCCACCTGCCCCAGCACCCCAAAAATCCCAGGGCCTCCCATGCCAGGAGCTGCAGAGGGGCTGCAGGGCCCTTGCTGGCCATGGGGATGGTGCCACCACCCTCATCACCTCAGGACATCTGACCTGCACACTAAATCACGTTCTGCCCTGCTTTGGTACATTTTTGTTCTCATAACTAAAAAAATTATCCTTTTTGACGCTTCTGGGCAGTGCCCTGCCCTAGCAAGGAGTCCCAAATCCAGGTGCAAGAACCAAGGCCACTGCAGCACCAGCTCCTGACCCCTTTGTGAGGGTTTATCCATCCTTTACGAGTGTCCCAAGCCCTGGACAGTGTTACAGACACTCAGGGCTCCCAGCCACAGCCCAAAAGGCAAATGCTGCACTTTGCAAGCTGTCTTTTCATCCCATTTCCCATTTTTTCCCCCAAACAAAGGGGTTGGTGAGGCCCAGGCTGGCCCAGAGCATCCTAGACTGGCTGTGTTTGTTTTGGAGCCAGGCAGAAAGGCTCTGGTGCCACCCCTGCTTAGGGAAAGGGTGCAGGAAACCTGAGCCTGGGCTTTTCAAGCCTTCTCAAATGCAGGTTTAAAATAGCCCTGGGACCTGGCAATCAGTGACCAGAGCAGCTGAGATGCTCCTCTCAAGCCAGAACAGAGAGAGCAGCAGGAGAATGAAGTCACTGAGCCAAATGATGTCTCCATCACACAGCACTCACAGGGTGCCCAGAGCCCCCCAGTGCCCCCAAACCCCGGCTCTGCCAAGGGCGTTCAAAAATCCCTTCCAGTTTCTGTTTATTTCTGAAGCAGAAATAAACTGCAGCCGTGCAAAATAAGTGTCCATTTGCTGCTTTCATCCCTCTCCTCTGGCTCAGGTGTGTGTGGAGCACAGACCTGTTGGAGGACTGAGATCGCTCCCGCTCCTCGCTGCGATGAAGGAATTAAATACAAAATCTTCTGTAGGAAGCAATTGTGAAGTGTGGAAGTTTCTAGTCAGGCAAATAAATTGGATTTAAGTATATTACAGTCATAATCTTTTTCTGCCTCTCTCCAGACAGCCTTTGTACATGGAGAAATGAGAATGTATTCTCAGACAAATCTTGACCTGAGGGAGAAGGCTGCAGGAATCTGGATTTTCAATAACATAAGACAATAAAGCTCAGACTTCTAACCTGCCGCAATATGGTAAAAGTATAAAGAGCTTAGCAACTAATAAAAGAAAAGGGTCTTCCAACTCATATTTGAAGATCTAGACCCCCAAAAGGACACTTCATAAAGATCATAATGGGTTAGTCAGTATCTAACAGATACCATGTACCTTGTTGACCAATTGTCTGACAGTTGTCTTCTGCAGGCCTGGATATTAATAAGCCTTGTGTTGATTTCCTTGGGGTATTTTTTCTTCGTAATTGTACATCTCCTTGTTGTGACACTGCAGCCTACTATGTATTTATTTAATGCCATTCCTATAGCAAAAAAAAAAAAATCATTGTGTGTATGGCATTGTTTCCCTCAGATGAGATGCACACACTGCAAATTTTCTCCCCCTCTGAGGCAGGAGAATCAAAGCCAGGCAGAGGGAGAGCTCCTGGACTTGGGGCAAAGAGGAAATCCAGATGTGTTTTCCCCTCAGGTGTGAATGTGTCTTACTCCCTGCATTACACAGGGAATACAAAGGGATTCAATTATCACCGCATTTTGATTTCTAATAATAACAAAAAACTCCTTCTAGAAGGGGTTCCATTAAATAATGTTTTGACAGATAATGCTGGTGTAAAGTAGCTGTCAGTCAGGCAGCGAGATCAAGGGGAAGCAGATGCAGGAGGCAGATCACAGGGAGGCTTAGGGAGTGAAAATGAAGCTGGTACAAACTCCTCTCACTAACAAAACAAAGGCTGCCGGGGCCTCATCCTGCTCCCAGCTCTGCTGGCCAGCTCCGAGCCAAATGCAAATATTTGGGGATTGCCTGCGAGAGAGGAGCTGCAGCTCTGCACAGCTGCAGGGTGCTGGTGCTCTCTGTGCCACACCGGGGCTGGCACACCGGGGCTGGCCTTGGCTCTGCTGTCACACCAGGGCTGGCACACCAGGGCTGGCACACCAGGGCTGGCACACCGGGGCTGGCACACCGGGGCTGGCCTCAGCTCTGCTGTCACACCAGGGCTGGCACACCAGGGCTGGCACACCAGGGCTGTCACACCAGGGCTGGCACACCAGGGCTGGCCTCAGCTCTG
>VXAX01004738.1:105120-125204 GCA_013399835.1 Leptocoma aspasia
GGGGCGTTATTTTGAGGTGCTGTACTCATGGGAGAGTGCTGCAAATTATGGGATAAAGCAAAGGAATAATCCAGCTGGAGAATCCCAACAAAAACTGCTTCAGGACTGTGCAAGAGCCTCAAGGAAAATAGGAAATGCTTCTTTTAAATGGATTATTAATACACACTGAATTAAAGCTCAAGGCACTGCCAGTGCTCAAGGAAGGGTCAATAAAACCACATTTTTAGGATATCTGATATTAGGAATTTTGTCCTTTAGGCATCCAGGATTCGTGGCAGGAGGATGCTCTGCCCTGGAACCCCAGCAAGGACAGCTCATGGCCTTGGGCTCCGGGGAGCTGCTTTTCCATTTGGCTTTTTTTAAACCCTCAGACAGAGTTACAAGATAAGAGAAGTGGAACTGAACTTAACGAGCAGCTAATTTTATCCTTTGTTTTGCCTGATAAACATCAGCTCAAAAAGTCACAGCTGAAAACTGCAGCCACGCTTGGGAAGGAAATAACACGGTGTATTTATAGTAAATAATCCTATTTTAGTCATTTTGCACAAAACTGTAGCTGAAAAGTTTGGCTTCGTTCCCCCACTTCACCTGAAGCTGTTTAAATAAATAGATTTCCATAAACACATTTTGCTGAACAAACACTAAATTATTATAAGGGTTTATTTTGCCCCTAAAACTCATTTGGACACAAGAGCCCCTGAGCAGCTGCCCCTCCATGGGAAGCAGGGCTGGGCACACACAGGATTTCCAGAAATACTGTGCCTGAAACACGAATTTTAATGCCACAGAAGTGCTGGAAATGAAGAAAATTCTGCACAGGAACTTCACAGGTGGAGCCTGGGATGTGATCAAACCTCCTGTGACTGAACTAGGCAGAATTTGGGGAAAATGTCCCATCCCCGGCAGTGCCCAAGGCCAGGTTGGAGCAGCCTGGGACAGTGGAAGGTGTCCCTGCCATGGCAGAGGTGGCACTGGGTGGGCTTCAGAGTTCCTTCCATCCCAAACCATCTGAGATTCATCAAAAATGCTGAACCTCCATCCCCTCAAACCCACCAGCAGCTCCACACAAAGCAGCACTGCTGGAATTTGGGAATGCTCCAGGCTGGAGCACAGGCACAGACAAGCACATTCCAATGCCCCAGCATTTTATTTCTCATTCATTACGATATTGCCACTGTATTTATCCTTTATTTTAGGCACTGTGCTGCAGCAGGAGCTGGCCCTGCAGGCTGCCTATCGCCTCTGACACTGCTTCCTTGACCTTTTACATCTCTATTTTCAACCTGAAATTCAGCCTGGGGAGCCAAAGCCGGGGTTTGCTGTCCCCCTGAGGATGTCAGACCCCAGCGAGGTGCTGCAGTGGGAAAAGCCCTGTCACATCCCCTTTTCCTTCTTCTTCCTCCTCGTTCTGTATCCCAGCACCAAAGCTGCAGCTGGAACCCGGCAATCCTGAACTTCTTGCAGGGATTTGTGGTCCAGCAGCTAAAAGCCCTTGCTGGAGGAGACAGAGGGAAGCAGCCTAATGTGCTCTTGCCATGTGGTAATTTTCCAGATAAATGGACAGTTGCTTCAGCAGCTTCCCTGTTGAAGGTCAATGATCCATATAATACGGGCAATTACAGAAGTATTTCCATTGCAGACTCGGTGACAAATTTTCAGTGCAAGACAACAGAGAAACTGGAGCAGCAGCACCAGGATGAGGGGTCGAGGCTTGGGATCCCACAGCCCAGCTCCTGTCTGGTGCTTGCTGGAGGAATCAGCTCATCCTGCCCAGCTCACCTGGTAATTCTGCTCCTGTTTCCTCTTATTTGGGCAGTTTGTAATCCTCCTTTAATCCTGAGGCTGAGCTACCACCTCCTGGCTTTCACACACCCACTTTTTCCTGCCTTCCCGGTCAAAGTTCAGCACCTGGCTGTTTTATAAAGATTCTCTAGGGCTGAAGAAAAGGGAAGAGATATCAAATAAGGGAAAACTGCTCAGAAATTGGGAAATTTGGGCTCCCAGCAGAGGCACAGACACAAGCACTTCTGATTGCATTCCAAAACAGGGCAGCAGGCATTTTTGAGGAGTGTGCATTGCCCATGCTCTGACACCTGCACGCAGAGCTGGCTGGAATCACAGCTCCTGGTTTAGTCATTTCATGAACATTCCCAGCAAAATGTGGACTGAAATAAATAATTGTTTTGTGCACTGGGCTGTGCATGAGGGCTCTGGCGACAGGACCTGAGGCAGCAGCAAGAAGTGGTGCCAGGGGAGGTTTAGGTTGGATTTAGGGAAAGGTTCTTCCCCCAGAGGGTGCTGGCACTGCCCAGGCTCCCCAGGGAATGGGCACGGCCCCGAGGCTGCCAGAGCTCCAGGAGTGTTTGGACACTGCTCCAGGGATGCCCAGGGTGGGATTTTGGGGGTCTGTGCAGGGCCAGGGACTGGACTTGATCCTTGTGGGTCCCTTCCAGCTCAGGGTACTCCATGATTCCATGAAATAACAACCTGCACCATGGCATGGGCTGTTTCAGCATCCCTTGCACCCCCAAAAAGCACCAACCCTCCCTGCCCAGCACCACAAACTGCCACGGGAACCAACACCAAACCTCAGAAAAGACCTCTGAGCTGCACCAGCAGCTCCAGCTCAGAGCTTGTGGAAGCAAAGAGGTTCCTGCAGCTTCAGCACCTGCTTGTAAACCACCCCCACGCACCAAAATGTAAAACACACAGGTGCCCTCAGCCCAGCAGGGGCTGCACAGGTTTAACCATAAACACAGAGACCCTGAAAGACTTGTGTGATTTCTGAGGGGAATACATTAAACCTGTGGTAGTGCTTCCCTTGTGGATTGTACTTGTGTTTCAGTTTCAGTTTACTGCAGCTTTTACCCACCGTGTGAGAGACAGAACTGCCATTTCATTCCACCAAAATGAACGGGAAACATCCGTAAGGAGAGGCCTTAATGGTGGGGGAATTCACCAGGGAGGGCCCTTGGAGCTGTTCAAGAACCTGCTTCAAAACTTAAGCAGATTTTGCTAAAAAGGGAAGAGAGAAGAAAGAGAGAGTTGAAATGCAGGATTTTAACCTTCATGTAGGAAATGAAAGGATGTTTGCAGGGACACCAGCAGCAGAGCCAGCCCTCCCTCCCTCCCCAGCAGCAAGAAGGCTCTGAAGGAGCCAGGACTGAGACTGGCTTGTGCAAATAAGTGATTTTGGATGAGAAAAATTAATAAAGCAGGTGGATTTGGATATCTTGTGAGGTCAGTGGGTTATTTAGGAAATTTGCATTGATAACCCACAGCCATGAAAGAGCTGGATGGCTCTTGGGTCACCCACTGGTTTGGGACCATCCTGCCCAACCCCCTGCCACAAACAGGGACACTTCCTGCTAGACCAGGTTGTCCAGATCTCACAGAATTAGCCCCAACTTGTGTTTCTCAAGGAGATCAGTAGGGATGGGACAGTCCAAGGGCTGAGCACCTCAGGTTCCTCCAGCCTCGGGCCCCTCCTGCCCACCAGCCCCAGAATGAAACGTGCAGGAGAGAGCTCTCCCTACAACCCCCCAAATAATTGATTAATGATTACATACTTCTTGGACATCAGGAAGAATTTCTTCCTGGAAAGGGCGGTCAGGTATTGGCAGGGGCTGCCCAGAGAGGTTTGGAGTCCCTAGCCCTGGAGGTGTCCAAGGAATTCCTAGACGTGGCACTTGGTGACAAGGTGGGGATCAGTCCCAGGTTGGACCTGATGGTCTGGGAGGGCTTTTCCAACCTCAGGGATTCTGGGATTCTACACAGCTGCCTTCTGGGAAGTATCACTGGGCTCCTGAGGCTCTCCTGTAATGTACAGTTAAACATGTGATGTCTAACCCAGCACAAGCAGGAAGCTGGACGTTTGGCAGACCTGTCATCAGAAGAACACTTGGAATTGCATTAATTCCCAAGCTGAACATTTTCTAAATCCCTGGCTGATCACTGATCTCTCAGTGCTGTGCAGAGCAGCTACAGCCAGCGAGTCCTGCCTGTGTGCTCCAAAACCTTGAGGGAGCCACATCCCGGACAAAAACATGGAAAGGATAAATTCGGTGTCTGTAATGTGAGCTGAGGCTGCAATGGGAGCTAAAGACCCCGGCTGTCCCTGTCCTGAGCAGGGGCTCATTGGGCAAACAGCCTGCACACAAAAACTCCTCCCCTAAAGCATCCCCAGCCCTCTTTGCCCTTGGACAGATTATGTAACTCCGTGCTGCTTCAGAAATCGCATAAAAGTTGCCTCTGTTGTGATTAACTGTCCCCACGGCTTCTTGTGAAATTTTTCAAAGTTCCAGCTGGTCACACAGGGTTTGGTTGACAAAAGTGTTGCACATTATTAGATTTTCTGATAAAATGGGCTCTTTTGTGATTCAGAAAGCCTCTGCTCCTCCAGACAACTGGCGTGCTCTTTGTTATTCACCCCAGAGAGGAGGCAGCCAAACTGGAGTGCACTCGGATGGAAAGAGGCATTCCCAATCAGAAATGCAGATGGAGCATCACTTGTGCGGTGTAAACAAAGCAGCCCCGAAGTTTGGGATTCGGCTGAAAGGACACATCAGGGCTTGGGTGGGGTCTGCTGCCCTCATCATCACCCTGGGAGTG
Source organism: Leptocoma aspasia (assembly GCA_013399835.1). Lineage (NCBI taxonomy): Eukaryota > Metazoa > Chordata > Aves > Passeriformes > Nectariniidae > Leptocoma > Leptocoma aspasia. The sequence continues at coordinate 109,732 of VXAX01004738.1, forward strand.
AGAGCTCAGCGCTGCCCCACCCACAGGATGCGACGCCAAGGAAGATCCCGGCTCTGAATCCTGCTCTGGTTTGGAATTTGCCATGTCTAACTGGTGATAAATGCTGGTTAAGGGAGGCAGAAACACTGAGCTTGGAAAAGATCTTCAGGATCGAGTCCAGTCTGTGCCAGATCCCCACCTTGTCCCCAGCCCAGAGCCCTGAGTGCCACCTCCAGGTGACACCTCCAGGGATGGGCACTCCAACCCTCCCTGGGCAGTTCCAGTGCCTGAGCTCCCTTTCCATGGGGAAATTCCTGCTGGTGTCCAACCTGAGCTCTCTTTCCATGGGGAAATTCCTGCTGGTGTCCAACCTGAGCCTGCCCTGGGCATCCTGAGGCCATGAAGGGGAAGGAGGATGCAGCAATGCCCACACCTCTACTGCCCCTGCTCAGAATCCCTGAGGGCTTGGGCTGGAAGGGACTCTGGAAATCAGCTTCTCCAAGCCCTGCCAAAGCAGGTTCACCACGAGCAGGTGGCACAGGATCAAATCCAGGTGGGTTTGATCATCTCCAGTTGGGAAGGAGACTCCAGAAGCTCTGTGCCAGGACTCACCCTTGCAGCCCTCCACTGAACCCTCTCCAGTTGTTGCTTTTCTCTCTTGACCCGAGAGATGGAAACAAAAACCCAAGCCCAAAATTAGGTTTCCATGAAGGATCCAGCCCAGCAAAAAGTGGGGTATTAAGGATTACAAGGAAAGAAAACAAACGTTGCAGTTGTGCAGATCCAAGGTGTATCTGCCCATCGGACACCACCTGCAGCTCCAGCTCCTCCCAGTCTCAAAGTCAAGATAAAAAAGCAAAGGAAAAAGGTAAAAAAAATCTGTAAAAATTGAAAGAACTTTCACGGTTAGAAGAATTACTGTGTTCAGGGAACGTTTCTTCAGGATGGAATGTACAACAAGCAAGAACAAGTTCAGGGGAGAATGATCTGTGTGGGCTTAGCACCTCAGAAATTCCCAATGCAACACCTTGTGTCTCCTACAACTCAGCCTATTCATCCACAGCAAGACAAAACTTTGGGGTAAAAACTACATTTTCCACTATTTCTGCCTGCTGAGAGATGCCTGTCCAAAGCACAAGCATTTACTGGTGTCCAACCTTCCAGAAGCACGACTGTTCCTGAGGACACTGATAAATAAGCCAAGTCTCCTCATCTCCTGCTGCCTGTTTTCCACCCCCTCCACACACACACTTTGCATTATGCAAAACAGCAAAATATTATCATCCTTACAGCATCCTCCTTGAAAGGCAGGCGCTTCAAATATCATAAAGGAGTATTGTCATAATGAGGTTAATGACAATAGGGTTTCCAATATCAAAGAGCCAACACGCAGCTGCTTTATAGCGTGGAGTGATACAGCGCAGAGCTCCGTAATGAGGGGAGAGAGTTTTTGGGTTACGCATTTTAATGAGCCGGTAATCAGCGAGCGGCGATTTGCATTTCACAGCCATTCCGATGGAACACTCTGCACGGAGAGGGGACAGCAGCCCGGCTCGGGCAGGATTTACACCGGGAACAGCCGCCACGGGAGATTAGGCGCGTTCAGAGACACGAGTGTCCGGGCACTCGCAAGGGGAGGGGAGGAATGCAATACCTGGGCCTGCTGACCTGTGGGATGAGTAGGAATAACCACGTGTTCCATATCCCTTACTCCTCCTCTGTGCCTCTGTTTGCACCTCGGAGTAGTGAAGCACACCAGGGATGGTGGCACAGGGTGCCCAGAGCAGCTGTGGCTGCCCCCGGATCCCTGGCAGTGGCCAAGGCCAGGCTGGAATGAGGGACACCGGGAGGTGCACAGGGAGTGGCTTCCCACTGGAAAAGTGAAGATTTGAATGGATATTGGGAAGGAATTCTTCCCTGGGAAGGGCTGGGATGGAATTCCCAGAGAAGCTGTGGCTGCCCCTGGAAGTGTCCAAGGCCAGGTTGGAGCACCCTGGGACAGTGGAAGGTGTCCCTGCCCATGGCAGGGGTGGGGCTGGAGGGGTTTTAGGGTCCCTTCCCACCCGAATCAGGCTGGGACTGTGGGATTTGGTGCAGCAGAGGTTGGGCTACCCAGGGCTGTGCTGAGCTCTCAGCATCCCCTGCTCGTTCCAGCTCACTCGATGCAGAGCTGTACCTTAAGAACAATGCATTCCTCTATTAATGTTCCTTATGGGAGACATAATCAGCTTCATTAGGAGTCATTATTATGGGAAAACCCTGGAAAAAAAACACCACGTACAGGGAGGCAGCGTGATCAATTAAAAACCTAGACTATGTGACTAATATTGACAGATGTTTACAGGAAGAGCCGTGGGAGCTCCCACAGGCACTGCCCACCCTGTGCCCACGGCCTTTTTGGGGGCAGCCAGACCCACCACAGAGCTGGTACAGGGCAAGGAGGGCACTGGTGTGCCCTGGAAGCGAGAGCACAAATGCAGGTGCCACCACCAGCTAGTCACAGTGTCCAGAGGTGTCCCACCACAGGAGATGCTGTGTCCCCACCCCTGCACCCTCGCTGTCACCCCTCCAGCCACAGAGCTCTCACAGCAAGCTGTGCAGGAAGATTTGTCTGAAGCCCAAAGTAATTTAACTGTTGCAGTCAAGAGTGAAACATTCTGAACTGATAATAGCGATGTTGTGATGGGTTCATTTGGGCAATTCAAAGCCTCAAACTAACAGCCAGCAGCGCCCTTTGCTGTCCTGGCAGCCCAAATTTGTTATGGAAGAGCACAGAATGGGCAGATTGGGGTGGGTGCTCCTTTCAAAGTCACACAGCTGTGGGGTAGGGGATGGAACCTAAGCTAGTCTTGGAGCATGAGGTTTATTGCATGAGGTGTGGGTTTAGAGGCCCTGCTTGGAGCTGCCAGCCCAGCTCAAAGCAGGACCGAGAGGTAGAGTAAAAGTAAGAGTAAGAGAGTAGTTACAAGAACAAAACCAAAAGGCAGAAGTGTAAGAGTAAAGTAAGAGTATAAAAGTAAGAGAGCAAAGTTCTCGTTACAATGCATTAAATCTTCTTTTATACTGAATATTCTAATTTATACTGACTAATCTAGTACAAGATACGAATCTTATAGCATTTACATATAGCTTATAAAAATCACTACATTACCATACTATGTTATACTTTAAACCCTAAAAACTACTCTTTAGACCCCTCTTGCTAAGCTGGTAGGGTCTGCTCTGACCCTTGGACTCTTGGTGAAGAGAAGAGCTTTGTTTGATTAAAAGGAGATTACCTTCAGCTAGCTACACTACTGTTCTTCTGTTGTTCAGTAACAGAAGCTCAGTATTTTTCTATTTCACTTACATGTTTCATATTCTCAAAGTCTAAGCAGTCATATTTATAAAGCTCTCCTGTTTCATCCTTCCCAACACACAACTTCAGCCAGCCAAGGCCACACCCAGCAGAGATGCCCAGCAGAGCTGGGGGAGCCCCTGGGATGGTCCCTGCCCAGCAGCAGGACAGGCACAGCCCTGGCTGATGCCAAGAGCCCCTGGCAGGGTGCAGGATGCCCTGGGCTTGGTGCCTTTGTGATTTGGAGGTTTTTGATGCTCCAGGTCAAACACAACCCAAGCTCCAGCAGCACCACCCCCCTTGCCAAGGCTGAGCATCCTCGCCCTCAAGGCCCAGGAAATTATAGCCTCTGCTTGGTGAGATGATATTTTTAAGCCTTTACAAACAAGGGCTTGATCTTCCTAAGCAGTTTGGATCCTCTGTGCCACACACACTCAGAGCAGCAGCTGACTGGGCTCGGGGGCTGTGTCTGGCACAGCAGAGCAGGAATTGGGCTGGGCAGGAATTCAGGCTGTGGTAGCCACTAAAAGCTTTTCCCGTGGCATCTCTGGGGGTGGGAGCTGAGAGCTGTAACTCAGCAGGACTAATACATCAGCCCTGGGCAGTCAATAGCATTGATTTTGGGGGGACCAGTGTTTCACTCAGTTGCAAAGAGTTGTTCCAGGAAGAGCTGGGTGACGGGGAGAGCTCCAGGAATGCCGGAGCCAACAGCTCCAGGGAAGGCTCTCCCGTGGGGAGCCCAGTGGTGCCAAAATTACAGGGACCAGCGAGAAGTGGTGCTCCTTTTTTGAGCATAACCCCGTCATTAACCTCACAGGAATTCTCCCTACAATCTCTAGGAAAAAAGGCCACAGAGATCAGCCCAGTGCCCAGTTTAACACTGACACCTGGAAGAAAGGCCTTGCACTGGGAGCAGCTGATTTGTGCTTTAAAAGAAGGAAAACAAAGTGCACAGTGATGTGGAACTTCAGAAGGAAGCAGAGCCTAAGGAAAGGACACTTTTATACTCATTCCTTATAAAAATCATGTGGCAGCAGGACCAGGGCAGGGACTGTCCCTCTGTACTTGGCACTGGTGAGGCCACACCTGGAATGCTGGTTGTGGCCCCTCAGGACAAGAAGGACATGGAGGGGCTGGAGCACATCCAGGGAAGGGAAAGGAGCTGGGAAGGGGCTGGNCCAGGGAGGGTTGGAGTGCCCATCCCTGGAGGTGTCACCTGGAGGTGGCACTCAGGGCTCTGGGCTGGAGACAAGGTGGGGATGGGACAGTGACAGGGGAGGGATTTTCCAACCCCAGGGATTCTGAGGCCTCACAGCCCCAGGGCAGATGCAGGTTCAGCCCCTCCCCTGCTGCCACACAGAGACCCAGCTCTGCTTCCTCCCTGCAAACCTGAATTTGAGCACAACCACCCTGAACCCACCCCAAGGTCTCCCTCAGCCCTGAGGCCACTTCTTCTCTGAGCAGCAGAAGGCTCCAGTTGCCACTGAGCCTTCCCAGAGCCCTCAGGTCCATGATCAAATCAAGAGCTATAGTCATTTACATCAGCAAGCTGTAATCTCTTTTAAATAAAGAATTATTGCTTCCTTCTTCAGCAAGGACTTGGGTTAGCTGGGCTGGCTCTTCTCAAAGCACTGAGCTATCCCAGCAGGGACGGGCAGTGTTAAAAGCAGGGGGCACAGCCAAGAAAATGCTCAAGGAGGGCATGGAGCCCCAGGGCAGGCTGTGCAGGTGCTCCCAGAGTGGCTCTGCAGCTCTTTTCCATCCATCACATCACAGCCTGGTGGGATCTTTGCTCTTGCAGGCACCGCGTTCAGCAGTCCCAGTAAAACCAGTAAGCCAGCTCAGGGACAGCTGCCATTCCCAGCACTGCAGGAGCAGCAGTCCTGCCCAGGAAAGGGGGAACACCGAGTGCTGGGAGGCTCCCGGGGCAGGCAGAACCCTTCGGGCTGTGTGGAGCTTTCTGTCCCTGTGCCGTGGCCCGGGGCAGGCTCAGGGTGCCCTTGCTGAGCCCACTGTCCCCACAGCCTTGAAAACAGCCCAGGGGAACAGCTGGTCCCTGTGCTGGCAGGGAACCAGGGGGAGACAGATCTTCTCCTGCTCAGCCGGGCTGGCAGCAGCACCCGGGGCTCAGCTGGACAATCCCAGAATGGTTTGGGTGGGAAAAATCATCCTCAAAATTCCCCTCTGCCATTGCAGGGACACCTTCCACTGTCCCAGACTGCTCCCAGCCCCGTCCTTGGGCACTGCCAGGGATCCAGGGACAGCCACAGCTCCTCTGGGCACCCTGTGCCAGGGCCTGGCCACCCTCACCAGCCGCAGTTTCTTCCTTACACCTCATCTACATCTCCCCTCCGGTAGTTTAACGAGTTTAAACCCTTTCTCTGAGGGCTTGCAGAGCTGAGAGCTTTGAGAGAAGCAGCCGGTAGATGGCAGGGCTGCAAAGCCTGATAACATGGCTGATAACATCACACCCGTGATAACATCACACCCCTGAGCACATCGCTGATCACATCATATCGCTGATAGCATCACATCCCTGATAACATCACACCCCTGAGCATATCGCTGATAACATCATATCGCTGATAGCATCACATCCCTGATAACATCACACCCCTGAGCATATCGCTGATAACATCATATCGCTGATAGCATCACATCCCTGATAACATCACACCCCTGAGCATATCGCTGATAACATCATATCGCTGATAGCATCACATCCCTGATAACATCACACCCCTGAGCATATCGCTGATAACATCATATCGCTGATAGCATCACATCCCTGATAACATCACACCCCTGAGCATATCGCTGATAACATCATATCGCTGATAGCATCACATCCCTGATAACATCACACCCCTGAGCATATCGCTGATAACATCATATCGCTGATAGCATCACATCCCTGATAACATCACACCCCTGAGCATATCGCTGATAACATCATATCGCTGATAGCATCACATCCCTGATAACATCACACCCCTGAGCATATCGCTGATAACATCATATCGCTGATAGCATCACATCCCTGATAACATCACACCCCTGAGCATATCGCTGATAACATCATATCGCTGATAGCATCACATCCCTGATAACATCACACCCCTGAGCATATCGCTGATAACATCATATCGCTGATAGCATCACATCCCTGATAACATCACACCCCTGATCACATTGCTGATAACGTAATATCGCTATAGCATCACACCCCTGATAACATCACACCCCTGAGCACATCGCTGGTAACATCATATCGCTGATAGCATCACATCCCTGATAACATTGCTGATAACATCATATCGCTGATAGCATCACATCCCTGATCACATTGCTGGTAACATCATATCGCTGATAGCATCACATCCCTGATCACATCGCTGGTAACATCATATCGCTGATAGCATCATACCCCTGATAACGCCACACTGCTGATAACATTCCTGATAACGTCACACCGCTGATAACGTCTCCCGGCTCGCTCCGGCAGCACGAGGAGACAGAAGGAGCCTGTAACCACCGATGTGTTCAGCCTTTATCTGCCCTAACAGGATCTACTGGGACGTCTGCAGGAGGTCTTGAAGGATCACAATGAGCACCCCAAACAACCCGGACCTGGCAGATTTCAGTCTCAGCTGATTTTCCAAAGCAAAGCAAGTGGAGCTTCTGAAAGTGCAGATAATTTCTCTGCAGTGATAGCCAGCTCATTTCATCAGACAGTTTAGAGCTAATGCCGTCAACACGTACGTGAAACGGCAAAGAAAGCCTCTGCCAGTGCCTGCTTCCAATCCCACAGAAAATAAATATCCTTTTCCCTACCTCCATTATCTTTTCAGTAAAATAAATCCAGTATTTCCCCCCACACTGGTCATGCACCTTGCTCACAGTGTGGCTCCCACATTAATGCCACAACACCATTTTTAAACAATGCAGGAATTTGAAATATCACCTTACAGTAGGAATAATCAGAGCTGCTCACTCCTGGCTGAGTGCAAGGGAGGGACCCATCCCACATCAGCTGTGGTGAGGACACACGTGAACTCCAGGAGTTCAGGACAGCCCCTACTAATTGTACTTTTATATTTACCCGATTTTAAGAGCCTCAGGAAAATCTTATCTTGAATTTGATGGCATTTCTACTGCTACTTTAAGTCAGTAGAGTTGATTTCTGTATCAACCCATTTCATCTCAGCACAGTGATTTATTTTACTCCGCAGTTGCCAATTCCTGAGTGGAATTGAGCTCCTTTTCCCTCTTTCCCAAAGGAGCTGCAGCAGGCTTTGCTCAGAGCTCAGCCAGGCTGGAGTGTCCCAGCTGCTGTCAGAGCCTTGGGGTCTCTGCACTCCTGGGCTCTGCCAGAAAACCCCCACAAAGGGCGCTTTGGGTTTCTTACAAAGCCCAGAAAAGTCATTTCTTGACTTTGGCTTCCATCACCATGGAATTACAGCCCTAAGTTCACATCCCTGAGGGATCCCAGCTGTAAGTGCAGATCCCACTCCGGATTTGTGGGCACAGCCTGGGACAATCCCTGCAGAGCCCTGCCACGGGATGCTCCAGGCATGGCATCCCACAAACCAGCCTTGGGAAGAAATTTCTCCCTATTTTTTTTTTAAGCGTTTAAGAGGAAAAAAGTAGCAGAAATTTGCTCCTGGTTTCCCTGCTGCTCTCACCTTTTTTTGTGCATTAATCCACATTGAACCTCTGGATTTTGGCAACTTTTAAGTACATAGGGAGGGTTTTACCCCATTTTGGGAGGGCTGGCTGTGCCAGACAGATCCAGGCAGCCCAAAACCCTCCCTGGGCTTTCCAGCAACCCCCTCCCAGCTTCATATCAGCCTCAAAAATAATGGTAATTGAGAGCACATTAACTAAAAGGTGGCACATTATTGTTCACGCATGGGCTGCTTTCCTCAGAGCCAGCAATGGGAGCTCACACAAGGTCCCACTGTTCAAGTTAAATCCAAATTAAAGAGACTTTTCACGCTCTCAGACACTCACATCAAGCTGCCCACCTCACCTGGGGCATGAACCTGCAGGTGCTCCCCCCACTGCTCCCAAAAAAGGGTCTCCCCCACCTCTGAGCACCCAGAGGTTCAGGCTGCCCCCCCAGGGGAAGGGTTGAGCTCCCAGCAGCTCCAGGGAAGGGATGTGAGGGATAAAACCATCCTGCCCAAATTACCACCCCTCAAAGAAGCCCAAAAATCAGAATCCCTGCACACAGCACCAAGCTTAGAGGTTGTGGTGAGTTTAAAACCCCCAAGGTTGGTGCTGCAGTGTTTCACTTACTGGGAGGAGCCCAGCAGATCCTCAGACATCCCCCAGGAGAGGGAAACTCTTCCTGAGCCACCAGCCCTGCATCCTCACACACAGAAGCTTCTGCACAGCTCCTCTTGTGCACCAGGGAGCGGCTCCCAGCAGGAGCAATCCCAAAAAGCCTCAGGCAGGCAGGAGCCCCCAGATAAATCCTGGCTGGGATTATTGTCCCCACCTGGGCTGACTCTGCAGCTCTGCCAGCCACGAGCAGCACCTGGCACAGCCCTGCCCAGGCTGCAGGAACCCAAATTGGCTGTTTCTGACCCAGCTGACCCCTCCAGCCCCGAGGGTGGGGTTTGGGGGTGTCCTGTGGGTGCTGCCCACGGGGACACAGAGAGTCACAGGACCCCAGAACTGATCAGGTTGGAAAAGCCCACCAAGGTCACTGAGCCCAACACTGCCAGCACTGTCCCCTGTCCCCAGGTGCCACATCCACAGGGGTTTGAATTCCCTCTAGGGGTGGGGATTCCACCCCTGCCCTGCACGGCTGTGCCAGGGCTGGACAACCAGGAATTTCCCCAATATTTAATTTAAACTTCCCCTGGTACAACTTGAGGCTGTTTCCTCTTGTCCTGTCCTGGGAGAAGACAGCAAACCCCACCCAGACCCTCCTTGCAGGGTTTCAGAGGGCAAGAAGGTCCCTTCTGATCCTGCTTGGTGGGTCCCAGGTGGGCTGGTGGCTCCTGGGCTGGGATTCCTGGGTTCCAGGGGGCCCATGGCTCGTGCAGAGTCCTCTTGAATGAATAAACAGAGTAATTTCAACTTTTGATTGAAGTATTGCTCCTTCTAAGCTGGGATCTCATCTGCCCAAGCTCGGGCACTCAGCAGCTCCTCTGGTTTGTGTTTGGATCTAAAATCCACGAGGAATTCCTTGAGCAGCAGCTCCCACTGGCCAGGGCAGTCAGAGCACGAGGTCCAGCACCAAACTGAAGAGCTGCTATAGAAAATAAGGAGGAAAATGCATCAACAGGAATAATTAATCTCTGGGAAAAATTTACCCGGGGTTGCTGTGCGTTCTCCAGAACTCACCTTCTTAAAATCAATATTATAAGTTGTGTCTACATCCAGAGAGGGTTTGGAGCAGCCCTGAGGCTGTTCTGTTCCAGGGACTGGGCCTGGTGGGCTCAGTGTTTTATAGGGACTCACTGAAGCCATCCCAAAGCTGTGGACACGGCAGCTCCCAGGACTGAAGCACTGAAAGGGAGTGTGCTGTTATGTGTAACCAGTGATTATATGGCACTTAAACAGCAAATCAGATGCTCCTCGTGCTGCTGTAGGTGAGGAGAGGAAACGGGGTAATGGGTGAGGTGAGAGGTGGTTAATGCTGGAATGTTCCCCTGTGCACCACTGCTGGAACCATTCTGGGATATTGCACACAATTCCTGGCATATCCATACAGGAAAATGGCTCGGAAATACATAATGCTCATGGAAATGTGGCATGAGGGAGTAAAGGATCACTGCCTGCTCCCGTCTGAGGGATGATGAATACCCAGGGAGGGGGAGGTTTGTGCAGGTGATCAAACCTGCCGTGGTTGTGAGTGGTGGGATTAGCCTGGCATTCCGGGCTTTACCTGGATTTGCGGGAGCTGCAGCGTCTCAGCCCCGGAGCTCTCAGCTCCCAGGGAATCAAATACACCATTCTTGGCCCTGCTGAATATTTGGGGTACTTTGGAAAGATCAGCTTTGACTGAGAGATCCCAGAATTCCGGAATCTTTCAGGTTGGAAAACAACTCCAGGACCATCCAGTCCCAGCTGTGCCTGTCCCCACCTTGTCCCCAGCCCAGAGCCCTGAGTGCCAGTGACACCTCCAGGGATGGGCACTCCAACCCTCCCTGGGCTGTTCCAAGGCCTGAGCTCCCTTTCCATGGGGAAATTCCTGCTGGTGCCACCCTGAGCTCCCCTGGCCCAGCCTGAGGCCGTTCCCTCTCCTCCTGTCCCTGTTCCCTGGGAGCAGAGCCCGACCCCCCCGGCCTCCAACCCTCCCTGGGCAGCTCCAAGGCCTGAGCTCCCTTTCCATGGGGAAATTCCTGCTGGTGCCACCCTGAGCCTGCCCTGGCCCAGCCTGAGGCCGTTCCCTCTCCTCCTGTCCCTGTTCCCTGGGAGCAGAGCCCGACCCCCCCGGCTGTCCCCTCCTGGCAGGGAGTTGTGCAGAGCCACAAGGTCCCCCCTGAGCCTCCTTTGCTCCAGGATGCTGAGGGACAAATAAAAAGCACCTTGCAAATAATTTTTTTTGTCCCTTTGAGTATTGTGTCAAAAGAAGTTTTAAGACCCTAAAAACCACAAACAACTTGAGGAATGTGTGCTGGAGCCTGCCTTGGGAAACCACCAAACCTCCTGCCTGGGTCACGGGGACCTGGGCTGGACAGAGCCCTGATGGAGCAATCTGGCACTGCCAAAGCTCTCAAAGTGATGAAATCAGATTTTTTCCCCCCTCTCCTATGTCTCTTATTTTTCTAATTTGAATTTATTAGTAAAACTAAAAGCAGCACAGCTGAGGGGTCGGTACCTTCCTCGGGAAGGGCTGCAGGTGCAGATGATGCAGATGATGCTGCTGCTGATGCAGATGAAGTTGATGCTGCAGGAGCTGCCTCACACCCCATCCCTGCACTGGACCTGGCTCCAGGAGCATCAGGACTCCAGGCTGGGAAAGGAATCTCTCCTCCAAAGCTCTGTTCAATTGAAGCAGTGTGAGGGCAGCTGTAAAAGCTGACAGCTTTATATCCGCTTTTTAAAGACAGGACAGAAGAGTTCCTCAGCCACTCCAATCAATTTTTGCCTTTTTTTTTTGTGCATGAAGACTTCTGGATAAATTGCATCGAGGTGTTTTAAACTGCTGAATAGCTCCAGGTGAATTTTACAGGTGTCAGCTGCTGTCTATAAACTGTCCAAGAGTCCTATAAAAGGCTGGGAAACAAGAGCAAAATTAGGAGATAAATCTATCACTTCAGAAATAAATAAACAAGTAAAGTGTGTTTGCAGTGTTACTTTTCAGCAGATCACTGGCATGGAGCATTGCAGGTCACAAACACCTTTTGGCACTGCTAATAATCAGGATGCACTAATGAAATAATGGAAATACCCCCCAAATTCTTGCTTTCTTGGGTTTGTGTAGTCAGCCTGGCCAGCTTCACTTCTGTGCTGATACACTGAGCATAAGGATTTCTTTTCTTAGTTTATTTCATGTTTGAATTTCACAGCTATTACACTACAATAAAAGCAATAAATAATAAATAAGCTCTTACCAACATCACGCATAATTTCTGGAAGTCCAACAGATAAAAATCTGAGCCTTATGAAAACTGAGCACCTGATTGTGAACTAAATTCAAGCAGCAAAACACAGATCTTGCTTGCTAGAAACGCAGCAGAAAAACAGATAGTGGGTATAATTCCACCCAAAAGAAAGCAGACAAAGTAAAATCCATTATTTAGTGAGTTCAAACCGTACCTGGGCAGGTCTCCGAGGCGCTGACACCTGGGATCACTCACTTTACCTCAAAAGAAACCGAGGCCTGCATCGGTTTTTATCTCGTTTCCCTCTTTATGTGCTATTTGTGCTCAGCCAAAGTTCATTTCTTCATGAAGCTGCTCAAACAGGAATTCCAGCCCTCTCCATAATTGATGGGTGAGGACACAGAACCTGGATGGAAGGAAGCAGCCTTTGGGATGGTGGGATCCACCTCTCTGCTTTGGGACGTGCCTGCAGAAGGTGCCCAGGGATCCAGCAGGAGCTGTGCTCCCACACCTCCCTCCAGCAGGGGAGGGAGGAGGGGTCCGAGCCCCGGGATGCCCCGGCCCCGGCGGGATCCGGTGCTGGGGTGAAGGGCAGGGAGCAGGAGCAGGGAGAGGAAGGATTTCTTCAGCAGCACCCTCCTTTGGATGGACACGGGTGGGATCCAGAGGAAGGTGTCCGTCCCTGGCCGTGTTCCTGGAGCTGGAGGATCCTGGAGGTCGTTCCCAAGCCAAACCAGTCTGTGATTCCGTGATTGATTCTAGGATATAAACTTCCCAAAGTCCTTCTCCAATTTCCATTCTCATGCCAAGAGCTCACAATCAATTTTCCCTCGTGGGCACATCCCTGTGTCCTGTTAGATATTAAGACACCTTTGGCTGCAAGCCAGCATTTCATATAATATTTAATATTTCATTTCCTCTTTCATTTCCTATTTCATTCCTCAGGAATATTCACAATATTTTACCTGGTGACTTCTTTTTTTCATACTTCACGTGCGGCTCAGTGGGAGCTGAGTTACTCAACTCAGTTACAGGTTCGGAAAAAACCGGTTTGTATTTATTATTCTCATCCTTTGCCAGGACAGGGACACGGGAAGTGCCGTAATTGAAGCAGATAACTCCGACTTTCTCTCCCTGCGAGCGCATTGTCATGCACATACATCTTGATTAGATCATTTGCCTCGTGAAAAGGAAGCATTTTTGTGCCGTGGTGTCTCAGATAATTTCCAGCCGAGTCTGCCGGTGGAGTTCTCCGCTAGCAACATTTAAATTCGATATTCTTCTGGCTGCTGTTGATTTTTCCCGAGCGCTCACGTTCGCCTCGCTCACTCCACCTGTCTCCATCAGCAGGTCGCAGCACTTTGGCACCGGCAAACAGGCCCGGAGGCCAGCGTTCCCTGTCGCCGCTGCTTTCTCCCGGAATCCCCGGGAGCGAGGGGCAAGCGCCGCGTTCCCGCACGCCTGACAGCCCGCCCGGGCTGGGATTTTGGCTGCCGTGTCCCTGCTGGGAGCCGCTGCCACACTGTCCCTTGAACTGTGGTCGCGCAAGGAGTGACCTCCCCGCTGCCGGCAGGGCTCCGAGCCGGGGGATCGCGGCCCCCGCACGAACACAGATCCTCGGGGAAGGGGCAGCGCTCCGGGCAGTGTCCCCTTGCATCCCTGACACCTACACTAAAGCCTCTAACCCCCGGCTCTGGTGGTTTAAAGGGCTGCAGCACAGCCGAGCTTTCTCCTCCGAGGAGCACAAGCACGTGAAAAATACGGGGTGTTTTGAAATGTTTAAAAAGTGGATTGGTGACAGAAGGAGAGGGGCACAGTTAATTTCCGAGCCTTGCAGCTCTTCTGAGGGGTGTAACAAAACCGGGGGGGGAAGGGGAAGGTTTTGGGGAGAGCATCTCCTGCAGCCTCGGGAACATCACGTGGCTCTGGAGGAATCTGCTCGATAAAGATTTAGTGGACACGGATTTGTCTCAAAAGGACGCCACCTCAGCCTCCGTGCAAGAGGGAGTAGCTGTGAATGAAAGCAAGTTCCCGCTGATTTCCAGCAGAACGCTCCTTGGCTTGTGGGGAGGTGTTGGGCTGGGCAGTCTGCAGTGCTGGGGCCTGGAGCACCCGGCTCTCCCTGGCTCTGCCTCCTGATTTCATCCCTGCTGACTCCACAGAGCCCACAGGGACATTTTATCCTTTCCAGTCAGCAGCACTTTTTAAAACGTGTGCATTTCCCACGATTTTCCAGGCATTTGTACAAACTGAATGGCCCAGCCCATGCACTCAGGATATTGTAAAGCGATTGAAGTCCAAATCCCTCAGTTACCCATGGGACCTTCTAAGACCCCTTTGGATGATTCCTGCTGGGTCCCCAGACCTCAGGGCCGCCCTCCCAGCCCCAGACCGGGCATGGATCCCCTTGCCCAAGCCCTGAGCTGAAGCAGCTCCATGCTGCTCCATCCCTGTGGTGGAGATGCCCCAGGACACTGGGGAGGAGGACCAGAGTTGTGCTGGCTTTTCTAGGGCTAACCCAAACTTTCCTCACCTGCAGCACATCTGGGCAGCTGTTTCCCAGGGGTTAAGCAGCAGCTGAGCTTGTCCGGGGGTGAGCACAGCAGAAATAACCCCGTGAGGTTGCCCTGAGCAGAGGCAGCTCTGTGGGGGTCACCTGGGCACGGGGCGGCCTCGCCCACGGTCACTGCCCGCCCCAGACACGGCTCTGACATCCTCCAAACACCGCATCCAGGCTCCTGCCCCGCTGCCTGCAGCCTCCCTCCTCTCGCAACTGCCAAAACCCTTCATTGTACAAATTAAACCCAAAGCAGAGAGTAGCTGCCGCCAGAACAAACCTGGGGGTGAATGTTCCCTGAATTTATAACCAAGGCCAACACTGATAGGTTTGTTTTTCATAAATGTAGCTCCGGTCCTAAACCCGGGCTTCACTTCCCTGCAGGAATCTGCTTGACTTGGAAACAGCTACTTTTTTTTTTTCTAAATACCTTCACATCTCGTGGCTGCACATCCCTCACAGAGCTGCTGGGGCTCTAGGAAGTATCCGTGGTAGCGGAGAGCTCGCTGAAGATCTCAGCAGTTATCCCTCCTCGAGGATTAACCAATGCTGCGGGAGTTCCTGGGCTAAACTGGGAGAGGGAGGGGAAGGAAGAGCAGAAATAAACAAAATAAAATCTCTCGCAGCCAGTCGCGTTTTTTGCGCATCGCCGGCGCGGCCGCCCGCGCTTCAAATCAAAGCGCAAAGCAGCCGGGAAGTTCTGGGACCCCGGTACCGCCCCAGTATGCGCCAGGAGGTGGGCGCTGGGCATCGGCTCCGGCCGGAGAGGGGGAATTAAAAGAGTTGCAAAGATGTGAGCGGCGCCTGGGCGGCAGCTCGTGTCCCGCGGAGCCAGGAGCGGTGAGTTCCCACCGGGACATTCCCGGGGGTCGCATCCCCGCGGGACAAACTGTTGCGTTTCTGGAGCGCTTCGCTGCGCGGACGCGGGGCCGGGCGGTCGCTCCGCGGGCCGGGGCGCGGGGCAGCCCCGCGGGATGCGGGAGGGGAATCCGCGGCGTACCGGGCAGGAGCGGCCGGAGCGCGGGGCGGCCCCGCG
>VXAX01004739.1:0-68629 GCA_013399835.1 Leptocoma aspasia
GCAGAAGGGTTGGAACTAGATGACTGAAGTCCCTTCCAGTCCAAATCATTCTATGGTTTTATGAAATACTTGTTTATTATTGTAGAAGACCAAATATATGTGTCAAAACCCAAGGTAATTTAATTTATGAGCTCCCTGTATACATTTCTTCAGCCTGAGTCAATGAAGAACTTGGGCAGCTGCTTCACTGTCAGTAAAGTTTGGGTTATTAGAGTTGTTAGTTTACTGAGTCTTTGGATTTGGTGAGCTCTACTACTCTTGAATTTAGAGTCTTAAGCCTTTGCTTAAAATTAAACGTGTTTTTAATTTTTTTCCTGAGAGGGAGGAATTATTATCTGTCATAATACTGTCACCCAGAGAAGTGAAATAAAGTGGATGGTTTTGCTGCTAAAAGGCTGGTGTAGGAGAAGAATGGTGACAATCTTGGGAGGATGATGAGAGTCTGGCTCCCTTCCTCCTTGTGCTACTGACTGGAGGGCATTGGGCCCGTGTGTCCTCACCTGGCACAAGAGCCTGTAGTGAGATGAGCTGCAGAATTATGGATGCACAAGGAAGGGAAACTCTCCTAGGCCTTATAACTAAGAATAAATCCAGCAGCCATCTTTTCCTACATGAAAATAACTTAATAAATATAACTAAGTATCACTTTTTTTTTCTATAGAGGTTTCACTAGAAACTTTTCAGCTACAAAACTGTGAAATAACTAATTTTTCTAGTTAAAAATGTGCTATTGGTTTCTGTGTGACAGTTCAGCTTGGGTGTTCCTTCTCCAGTTTGTAGTACCTGCTGAAAAACTGCCCTAAATAATACTGTTCTTCACTGGTAGCAGAAGAACTGCAATAAGTTATTCTAGCTGAGTATAATTTTCTTGAAAAAATTAAAAAAAAATTGAAATAACTCTCAAGAATATTTTACAACCCTATCAAAAGAAAATATCAAGAGCACTAATTACAAAATTACACTTGCATAAATGAGTGTGAAATGTTAGAATTACAATGGAATTTGTATCCTTTAAAAGTAACATAAAATATTGCCAAGAAATAAAATAAAATATGCATCCAACTGTATTGTTACAGCAATAGTAATAATTGCTAATGCCTGTCAAAGGTACCTTTTGGCTCTAAAATCTCAAGTTAAATCTTTCTCCCTGTTAGCAGCATTAGTAAATAGCTGTTGCTGGACTGCCAGCTTATGTTGTACCAACAAAGCCCATCAAAATCTCTCTCTTATTGAGGATGCTGCATTAGCTGCTGCTTGGCAGAGCATATTTAACTTTCTAAGCCCAGATTTAGGGGTGGTGGCGTTGTTTCCCCAGGGCTAAAGGCTGAAGGGAGCAGGATCAGAGGTGCATGGAGTATCTTATGTTGTGTGTAGGTAAAACCTTACACAGGCAAGGCCTTGTGAAGTCATGGCTCAGGCCTGCTACTGCAGCTAAGCTGGAAAGGGCTGAAAAGTGACTCAGCTGAATTAGGGGTAGAAAAACAAGTTATATAACCATGATGTGTTCACCTCGTGGTGTGTGGTGGTTTGTAGTGATTGTGAGTTTAGGCTTTCTGAATCTTCGAGCAGCACACCTGCTAGGAGGTTCTTCGTAAGGGAAAAGATCACTTTTTCCACGAGCAGATGTCTGTAAACAATCTGGGCCAGGTTCTGTCCTCAGGGACATGGCTGGTGTTTTCTGCTCTCTTCCCATAACATGGGAGATAAGCTGGTCTTGGTTTTCAGCTTCTCACTTTTAGTATCACAGATTCCTGTACAGGGCAGCAAGAAGCAAACATCTCAGCTCTGTACTGGGCCCATAATAGCCCGAGCCTTCTGAACTATGGAGTCATTTTAATAAATCATATTTAAGCCTTCATTTATTCTTTTTGCCTTCTGATATCGGAGTCTGTGTTCTGTGTTCGTCGCAAAACAGCGACCGTGGTTGGTTGAATTACGTTTGTTATGATTTAAATCTGTGTAACTGATAAAGGCTTAACTGCTTAGAAAGGCCTGGTTTTTGCAATAAAGCAGCTCTGCCCTGCACCTGCCTGGGGACTCTGTGTGACTTGGGGCCCTCCCCAGCTCTCAGGAGTGTCCCAGCAGGGCGTGGAACACGTCCCTGGGGCTGGGCACGCTGCACGGGCACCGTTCAAGGGGACAATCTGCTGGAACTCAAACCATGAGTCAAGCTGCCTTCCCAGGAGCTGTATTGTGCGTGGTGTGGCTTTGGAGCACACCCTGTACCTTTACTGAAGGGAAAAAAAGAGGGGAGTGGGCTTGTGAAATATGGTGTAAAGCACATCTGGCTCCAGTCCTGAGGTTTTCTGTCTCGCTCTTGTGGAGCTGCAATTTTTGCTTGTTTCTCATTTGTCAGCGCTTGTCATTATCCTTCAGGTTTTCCGTGTCAATTTGTTTAGAACTGACTTCTTCCAAAAAAGTCCCCTCTGTCATTCATGCTGTAGGAAAACATGGGATACAAAATAATTATGAAAGATAAATTTCGGTCTGATATGAACATGGAGTTACCAGTTTATTTAATATATCTTATTATGTGTACCAGTAAATACGTAAATTGAAGGCTTCTGAGACGCACACCAATATATGGAGTTTAAAAATCTAAAACTACAGGATAAAATTCTAGGCAAGGAGTACATATTTATCACAAAGCAATTAAATATCTTGGTTTGTTTATTCCAAAATTAACTTGGCACATTAATTTAACATGAAAAGAGTGATTTAATGAAATCCTCAGAGAATTACTATCTGCCCTTTGAATAAGTTATCTAAAATGCTATTTTATTATGCAAAGCTATGTAAAATAAATTGCATTTAAGCAGTGGTTCAGAAAGTAGCTTATTGTAACCTCATGTTCATAAAGAAATGACATAAAAGATCTGGGGATCACTGCTTTTCTTTCAAAATGGGAAAAATTAAGCAGAGACAGTCTTTAATTTGAAAAGAGCTAATTTGACATGGAGATAATTATCTTGGTACTTTGAAATGTGATTAACTCTAATTATAGCCAGAAAAATCCCTACAGGGAAGAGTGAAAACACAACGCAGTGTGGAAGCAGCAGTGTGACCTCACGTGTGGGATTCATGTGATGCAGCAGGTCGGATTCTTTTCAAGAGGGTACAAATCATCCTGTGAAAATATGCAACCATTTCCTCTCATAGAAATTCCTATTTGCACACACATTCACCCCTCAGCATGAGAATAACATGAGCAATGTTTACAGTAAAGAACTGATTACCTGTGTGGATACAAACACACGAACTACAGCTGGCACATCACTTAATGTAAATCCAGGAGCTGTTTTGTCCATGGATAATCACACTGAATGTCCAGCAAGATCAGTGCATTGATTCTGAAAAGGGGATTGCAGGAAAGCAGCCCAGCAAGCTGTTTACTGATTTTTAATTTTTTTCCCAATAAATGGAAAAGACTGTTCTCCCAATTTAGTTTAGTAATTAATTTGAAACATGAGGACCAGTGGTACTAAATAGATAATATTGTTCTACATGGCTGGAAATAGTTTTCAGAGTTTGGCTTCCTTTTAACTGGACTTAATGAATTGCTCCTCTCACTTCTGTTTCCTGACAGTGACATCCATAAGTAAATCCTGCATCGTGCTGGGCTTTGGTTTTGTGTTATTTTTTAAGCCTTTCCCAGTATTTGCCATAAAAGAGATTTAAACCAGGGATCATTTGCCTCAGCTGAGGTGGCAGATGCAAAAGTCCATGCAAAGAAGGGCTAACTACCATGGATTATTTAGTACTCTCATACTGAAGGCAGCTTCTGATCAGGGAGAGGAAGTCAGAAGTCTGGCTGTCGTTATCCACTTACACAAAGCTCAGAGATGTGTGGCTTTCCATTTCAGCAAGTGCTTTCATACTCTTGTTTTATGGAAAACAGTAAATGGGATTATGGGTTTATATTTAGTGTGTTATACAAAGCTCTGTATCGTTTCCCAGAGGATCTGACCATTCTAAGTTTGTTATGGAATATTGGACAATAAATGGATTACGATTTGTTTGTGTTATTGACAGTTTAGCATTCCTTTCAGACGAGCTTATGAGCAGGCAATGGTGTGCTTTCTGTTACATTTCAGCCTATTATCTCAAAATTGCCCACTGCAAATGGCTTCATTCAATAATTGAATACTTCAGTTTATTTTACCAGTATGGTTTATGTTTGGTGGGGGTTGTTTCTCTTGCTGTTGTTTTGGCTAAGGCTTCCTTTGGTTTGCTTCATGTGCATAATTTATTGACTGATGTGTTTGCACATCACAATGTAGAATGTGGCTTCTAGGCCCTGAGCAGCTTGGTTAGTTCTGTGCTCTGTTTGAACTGATATCATCCTTTCTGCGTGTAAGGAAAATAAATGACATTTTAAAACTGCAATTTAGTTGTTTGCATGTGGTAAAACCATGAAAAAAGAAAATTGATTAATTAGGTAGAGATTATTACCTGAGTTTCCTCTTTAATGTTACATAGTTTTACAGAGCTGAGACATATCTCAAAACTGCTCCAGTTTATATGACTCAGCTGATCATTTCAGTTATAGAATCATACAGGGATAGAATTGTTTGGGTTGGAAGGGACCTTAAAGATTGTCCAGTTCCAACCCTTTCCATGAGCAGGGACACCTTCCACTATCCCAGGTTTCTCCAAGCCCCATCCAACCTGAATTTGGACATATCCAGGGCTGGGGCAGCCACAGCTTCTCTGGACACTCTGTTCTACCACCCTCACAGGGAAGAACTTCAGTACTGTTTGCCTTTTTTTTTTTTTCTTATCACTTATACAAAAAACATCCTTTCTCGTTTAGTTTAACTTTTAATCAAATAAATACAAAAGTCTTGTACTATAGAAAAGCCATTGCTGCAGTGAGGGAATGCAACGAATGCTGTAAAAAGTGTAAAGCAAAAGATTTTTACTTAAACACTGGGGGAAATCAGAATATTGGGTAGAAGAGAGACTGTCCAAATGGGCCTGGCAACTTTAGTATTAAATCACAGGAAAGAAGCTCGAGCAGCTTAAAAGCTAGCCTGGTATGCTCCTGCCCTTGGGGGCAGTTCCTCTGGGCTGGACAGAGTGCTCTTGAGAGTGCATAACTAATTTAAATTGTCATGTGCTCATACAGTAATAGCCTTTCACCTTTTATTTTGTGCCACTTGTACCTTCTGACTGATCCCACAGTGACAACCTAAAGTTTCCCATTAAAACCTCCCTGAAGTTTAGTCAAGATCATAAATTGCCTGTCCCCATGACACTGCAGAACTGCAGGGAAATGACTTTTTATTTTAATTACTGCCTAAAGATCCTTAGACAAGCTGATACATAATGATCATGTTCACTGGCTTTCCTGTTTTGTATGAAATATGGTATGGAAAAATTTATTGTTCCAATTACCCAATTTTTGGGGTAGGGGGTCTTAGCCAGAACTGTGGCCCCCCTTGGTGGCTCCCCTCCATCCTGAAATCCACCTGCTCATGCTCACATCAACCACCCCTAAAAACCACCTGCATAGCTACTGCTGGGTTACCTTCTTGTGTTCCATATTATTACTACCTTCTTTTTTATATTTTTTCCCAATTTCTGTCACATATTTGCAAGCAATGAGGTGGTGATGATCCCAGAGCTGAGTGTGTTGGCAGGGTTTGAGAGCAAATGCACCAACTGTGCATATAAACCACAATGCACCTGCAAAAAAAAAAAGTACTGATCCCCTTAGCTACAACCTCATAATTCATATTCTGTCTGTGAATGAGGAGGATGTTGTTTCCAATCTACCTTTGTTATTTATTCTCTTCAGTAGGTCTAATATTTGCAGAAATGCTCAAATAGAGATAAATCTTTTCTAATTCCTTGGGATTTTGTTGTAGCACTGTAGATCATGATGAATTCTTACAGTATTTAAGAAAATCAATTGTCAATTAGCTTTTATGGGGAATTATACATTGTGATTAGTCATCAGCTGGGCATTATGGTGTTGTTTGACAACTCTTATTAAAACATACAGTAATTTGCTTTTATTATCTATCAAATAGCCAACACAAGTTTCAAAAAATAGTATGAGCTTTGGAATTATAATTAGAGAATGCTTTATTGGGAGTTGTTTTATTACCCAGTGTTACCATTCAGAATTAATTATTTTGTTTGAAGAAAATTTAATATATTATTTACAAAAAACAGATAGCTTACCTGTTTTTTGATTTATTTTTGTAAATTCTTGAAGAATTACAACTGCATTAACAAGATTTAAATAAGTAGATAATCATTCTAAGGTAATAGGCTTGATTAAATAATGAATAGTTTAAAAAAAACCTTTTTTTTGTTCAAAACAATGGACTAGTTCCTACAAATCTGTATTACCTGATGAAGTCTTATTTCCCCTTGATTTGGAGGTTGGTGCTGCACTGCAGGATTGGTCCAAAGTTTATTTAGTCATTCCTGTAAGCAACACCTATAAAACATTGACCCAAGTTAGTAAATTCCGTAATGAAATGGTGCATCTGTGTGTAACATTAGCAATGAGTGTTTTTAAGCAAATGAGAGCATTATTTTCTTGCCAAAGAGCACAGTAGAAATTAATTGATGCAAACCCAAGAAGGATCCTATGCTGCTCTTCCTCCTTAGCTACTGAGTACATCCAAGATCATCCTTTCCTCGCCCAAAGATATTTATTGACCACAGCATTCATTACAGAACATCCAAGTACCAATAACCTAAAATATATGGCAGTTTTAAAAGTCTATATGTAAGTTTTAACTGTTTTTGCTCGTGAGGGATGTTCTTACTGGCCTTCTCCTGTCTCATTTGGAAGATGGAATGTCTATTTGCTCTGGAACTGGCTTGGCTCTAAGGGAGACATTACAGTGGCTATTCAAACCTCTGGATGCAGCACATCATGGAATTATTGTGGCTTCTATTCAGTGGAGTATCTTTAGTGTAGGAGGTGCATGTGAAATCAGGCTGCATAAACCTTGCCTCCATAAACACTTTTACTCTGAAAGCTTTTCTGCAGTAACAATAATAACAGCAGCATTACTGGGAACTGCCACCCACTGTATAAAGGCTACTTTACCCAAAGAGTCCTAAATAAATCTGCAGCAGTCTGATGCTTAACCATAGATATTGCAAAATGAAAGGCAGATTATTGGTACTGAGAAAGACAATTTCCAGTGCCACTGAGCTCCTTGTGAGAGCTGTGTGGGGTCATAACTGGCCCACCCATCACTGCTGTCTACAGCATCAACCAGTAGCAAACACTGTTGGAAAGAGAAAAAGAAACATGCAAGACTAGAGTTGTCTTTCATCTGGATTTCCAGTGCCAATTTCCAGCACTCTTCTGCTCTGGGCTTCTCTTGAACCAGAGATTGAGCAGGAAGCTTTGAGCTCAAAATCCACAGATGGACCTTTACTCCATGGAACTCCTGTTGCACTTGTATTTTTATGCCTTCCCCACATTCTGAAGCAATGATAGCATGTGGAATCCACATTTCACTTCTTCAGCTTTGCTTTTGTAGTTTGGTGATTTTTCTGCATGCTTTTTATCCCTTCTTTGATATTTTATTTATTGTTTATTTGGGAGATCTAAATGGTGCATTGGGAAGGCTTGTCCTTCATCCTGATACCAGAACATTCTCCTCTGCTGCCTCAAATGTCTTTAAAAGATCAGTGTTTTGAGCAGTGATAGGTTCCTGTGCAGTCACAGAGATTTGAAATGCTTCCCCAGCATTTTCCCACCCACTTACTCTCCCTGTCTGTGAGGGAAGACTCATCCATTTACAATTTACAAGCTGAGAAAAGGGCTGGTGTTAAGTACTGTGCTGGCAGAAGGTATAGCCTGCTTCTAACATATGTCTTTAGATCTCTGTCAATTACTTGTCTTGCTGTAATGTTCTTTTCTGATTTGTACTGCATGAAACAGGAGTTTGAAAGAATTTAAATTCAGGTCAATCACCAATCAAATGTGTTAGTGCAAGTCTGTGATGAATCTACAGAGTTTATAGAACCTGTTCAGAGGTGCCCTGCATAACCTTAATCTGTTTTAAAGTTACCCATGCTGTTCTGCAAGGAATTCTATTCCAAGTATTCCCATTCCTTACCAGTCAGTGTCCTTCTGCTGGGGTTAAAAATGGCCATGGGGGAAAAGACAGGACTTAGAGCTGTGTCCTGACAGAAGCTGTGTCATACCTGCATTGCCTTCCACAGCTGAAAGGAAATCTGACTTCAAACCAACCCACTTGAAACCACCTGAAGGATGTGTACAAGTATAACCACTTGGTGGAATGAGTTGGATATGTCAAAGATTAGTAGATAACTGAAACAGAAGTAAATTGGGCTGCACATGAAGTTTCTGTGGTTACTCTGAAGGGCATTACTGGGGAGTCAGAGATTGGAGACGAGGGAGTGATGAGCTAATATCACTCTAAATAAAATATGAAACAAGAATAATGAAAACACTGAGCTGTATGTTCTCACAGAGTTGGAAGAGTTTTATCAAAAAACTACAATTAGTTGTCAAAAACATCCCTAAGCCAAGACTTTCTTGTATCATTGAGACTTCAAAGCAGAGTGTCATTCAGAATACACACTGCAGTGCAACTCAGAGGCAGCTTAGACGATAATGGGAATAGCACTTTGAGATGCTTAGATGAGAGTTAAATGAGTTGCTAAAGATAATTTTCATCAGGGAATTCAGTATTATTTATTGTTGTAATTTATGTCAAAATAGGAAGAACAGATAAATATAGATATTTCCAAAAGATGAATAGAAACAAGAATTGTTTTGCAACTACGTCCAAAGAATATAAGATAGAGACCAAATATGTACAGTGTTTGGCTTTCTTTTCCTCTGGTACTGATAAAGCTGATTACAGAAGAAAGTGGAGAAAACTGTTTTGTATTGTCCAAACAAACACATTTTAGCTAAAAAGCATTCCATTAAAACCCACTTGGGTAGAAACGGTGAAAAAGCAACACACAAGAAGCTGCCAAAAATATTGATAGATTATATCTCACCTGGGAGAAACATAGTGCTGATAAGACTACTGATGAATTAAAGACAGCTAAAAATCACAGAATGAGGCAATTTCTGCTGCCTCTGAGTTTTGTGGAAGGTAAATGGAAGGGAAAATGACTTAAACATCATGAACATGATGGGAAGAATGCAGTCAGAGATCCAAGAGATTTTTCATAGGCTGCTGAATCTTCTCTGCCCAAAGGTAGAGACTGTACCTCTGACCATTCTGTGCTCAGTGGGGCTTTGGAAATTGGGAAATTGTAATTCATTTCTGTTCATGGGGCATTTATTTTGCCTCTAAAGATTGAAGCTTCACAGCACTGTTCAGTTTAGTATTTAAATGAGGCATATTTAGTCTACCATTGCACCTGTAGGATGTTTTGCCTCCTCCTGTGTGCTGTGCTTCGATTGCAGCAGCTTCATTTCACACTGACTTGAGATATCTTTGAAGATATTTATGCTTCCTTTGTGGAAAAAAATGCTGGATTAATTAAGACAAACACTCTTTCTAGGCTGATGGGCTCTGGACATCAGGGCTGCCTAATCCATAACCACAAGCTATGACCATGACCTGATCTTGCAGGTTTTTCTTTACCTGCCCAACGATCCATGGCCGGGTGTTTCCCTGGGGTTGTGAGTGCAGCTGATGTGAAGGGCTCAGAGTGTGACTGCTCCCCGTGCAGAGCCTGTGGAGTCCCTCCTGCATGACAGGAACTGATGGATGTGATGCCTGCTGGCATAAGTGGAGGTGTGTTTGCCTGGGAAGTGAAATGACGGAAAAGGCAGAGAGGAGAAAAAATTTGGAAGACAAATAGTGGTGGAAATGCCAACCTTTACTGACCTCAGTGGAACAGCCTAGAGATGGCAAGAAATTCAGGGTGGAAAAGTTGATGATTTATAGACTGCTTGTAAGAATGGCCCGTATCTATTGCTATGGATTAGAAGTAAGGACACATTATCTGTCAAAGTACAAAGCTGTCCTCAAAAACAAATGTTTCTGAAAGATGATTGGCACAAGGTGAGGAGAGAAAAATGATCACAAACAACTCTTCTGAGTGTCACTGTGATTAGGCCCAAAAATTATTCTATGAATTCCAACCTTCCAAAAGCTGATATAGGAAATACCCTTGTAAATATTACATGATAAATTTTGAACAGTCTGACATATACTTACCTGCATGTACAATAAACATATAAACATATAGGTAAGTTTTTTCTGTTCTGTTACCATAATGCAAGAATTTCTCTATCAGATATACAATGTCAGATATGCCTTCGGAGAAAATACCAATGCTTTTTTTAGTTGGAAAAAACACAAATGTTTTGAAACAGTTATTTATCTTCCTAGTCTGTATCAAGTACAGTGGCTAGGAGAGAGATATTTTTATTTTGTAGTGTAATCTGAAGAAGAGGTATGAAAAGAACTGAAAAGAAGAATAAATAGTGGCTTCGGCTTGTGGAAACATTATAGTCCAAGTAAAGCCATTTAAATCCAAGCATATTACAAGTGTGAAAAGAAATACATATTGACCTATATATGCAGTCTTTAATCAGCCAGTCAAAATTGATGTTGTTATAGAGAAAGAATTCCTTCTAGGTCAGAAGTTTCATGCCACTCCAGGTACTTCAGTGGGAAATCTGAGCCAAATCTTGTTGTGTGTTTAAAATTCTAGCTCAGTGTACTTTGGACCTTTGGGGTATCTACAATCCCAGGCAAACTGCTGGGAAAGCCACTGTAGCTCCTGATATTTTACAGCTTAATTCAAAACTGCAGTTCAGTTGGATCTGAAAATAGTGGGGAAAGCCAGCTGTAGGCTGGCACAACTGACAGGCTGTTGTGTAGAGGTGACATCCTCCAGGGGACAGTTCAGGCTGACACCTGAAATGCTCTGTCACACTTGTTGCAAGCCAGATGGAGAGCTCCAATTTTGGGTTGGTTTGTTTTCAGATAGCACCGTGGCCTAAATGGTGCTGTAGTCAGTCACCAGCTCTGTGTGAGTTATGCACAAGTATGGTAACAAAATCCACTGCTTGGCATCCTCCTCCTGGTCCCCACACAGACTGGCTAAAAGTCCTGCTGCTGTTAACGTGTGAAATAAAACTTTCCTTTTAGCTGCTTCTTGCTATTTCTTTAATTTCTACACAGGTAGGCAAGGAAGGATAATTTCTGTGCATGCCAAATCTACCCTCTCATGATGTATATTCAAGCAGCTTATATTATGTTTTTAAGTACTCCTTTTAACCATTAAATCCCCATACATATAAAATTTCCTGGACCTGCTAGGAAATAATGCATTTCTCAGAACTCTTTTGATCATCCTAGGGCTGTGCAAACCAGTAGAGTTTTTCAAGAAGCTGGCACCTTTTCTTTGTGATGGGAACTAGAGGCTGGCATTATCCTAGAGGCCTTTTCCAACCTTACTGATTCTGATTCTGTGTATTGCAATTACCTGTAGATTATATGATTATATGATCATTCTGAGGAGTATTTGGGGTTCTCTTACTGTGTTACATGGTGGGAGTGAACCAACTCAGTCCAACACCACCATTAGACTGTTTGCAGAAAGCTATGCACAGAATCCACATGTTGGTGATTTTTACTGTAGAATTTTTGCTAAAGGTGATTTTTACTGTGGAGTTTATACTAAAGTTAACTCAAATACAGGCTTGTGCTAAGTCCAGAAGCAAGACCCTTTCATTTGTACTGTTCACCTTCTGATCCCAGCTCTGCCTCTATGAGTGTAACTTCTGCTTGTTACAGAAAGAGAAGATGAAGTCACTGTACAGTTGCCAATTCTTTGACTGACTGACAAAAGACAGGAGCCATCAGTACTCTGTTATGTTGTTAGAGGTGGAAGTTTTCTTCTCCTGCTAAATCTCTGTTACTTATAGGCAGAGAAGACACTCTCCTCCTGTCTCATGTTCCAAGCCCCTGTAAAAGTTGGGTAAAACCAACAAACATATGCATTTTGAACTTTAATTCCAGAATTGCTCATTTTAAATTTCTGACATCATAGGGAGGAAAAGTACATTTAGTAAACAATGTGGTACATTACATTTTGATTATACATTGCCAGAACAAGGCAATGTCATAATTTATATCTTGAGGTTATTAAAATGTTATAATGCTAAATGGTTAATGAAGAAAACCTGTTGCAGCTGTGACACAAAGTGGTTGCCAGTAGTGCTAGGACAATAAATGCCAACAGTTGTGTGTCTCTTTGAGCAGACCAAATTATAATGTGTTGTTTCTCTCGGTGCTGCAGCACGTTAAACAATACAAGGACAACTCTAATGAGTCAGAAAAAAAAGCCCAAATAGCTCAGTGACCTACCTCTGACTGAGGCTATAAACTGACACTTAAGAAAGAATTCAGCATAATGCATGCATTCAGTGATATTTCCCTCAAATTTTTTTCTCTCTTGCAACTTTCTGACAAGAAGAATGTTCTGTAATCATTTATTGCTTCCATTAATTTGTCCAGTCTGTCAGCTTCCCCTATTCCTGTATCAAGAATTCCATTCATTTTAACATTATAATTTATCCCCACAGATTTTAATTTTCAGAGTTATTTTAACATTTGATGCATTGACAATGTTATAAACCATCCATTCTTGTTTTCATGGGTATCCCAGATCCTTTTCTCTAGACCTGCTGCCTAGCTATTACCTTCTATCACAACACATGTGGGCTTTGTAGGGCGTTACTCATCCAGGTTATTTTTAATTCTTCCCCTTTTTTCATCAAAGTTCCCAGCTGTACCCTGACATATACACCATATACAGCTTTACAAAGCTCATGCTCTGCCAGCTGATTAACAAACCCCAGCAGGGCAGTGCTGGACTCACAGGTTCCCAGTGAGCTCCCCACAGCACGACTCCTTGCTCCAGCAGGGAATTGCTGGTAGCTCATCCATCAGCACTGCTTTGGGAACACTTGTTCTCTACAATACTCCAATACTGTCTACAATACAAATGAGAACGTTTTGTGAGATGGTGTGAAAATCTTATTTAAAACTGTGGTAATATCCCCCTGTTCCCAAGGTCTGTTATCCTACTATAGCAACAAATGTGATTGCATTGACTTGATTTGTTCCTGATAAATCCACGGAGGCTATTACTTATCACCTTCTAGTAGTCCAGCTGCTTAAAATTGGATTATAGCATTATGTATTTTAATAGGCACAAAATATAAATGAAGGCTTTAATAACTTGAAGCATAATTAATTTTGAAAATTTAATATTAATACAACTCTTCACCTAAGAGACCATGTTATGTGTCACAACTTCTGTCCTTTTACAATTCCTACTCAAATTTTCTAAACACAGTGAGCCCTGCTGAAGTGCTCAGGGTCCCCTTTTCCTCTTCTCATTGCAAACACTCCCAACAAATAATGGCAATACATCCAATGGGTGTGGGAATGAGCAAACTGCTCCTGGCTGTGCCACTGCTACCAACCCTGGACTGAGGACTGAGGAGCACCTCAAGGCACTGTATTAGCAGGGGCTGGGGCTGGAGATGGAAGTGGCCCCAAACCCACATTTCTCTTGATGACATTCACCCAAAGTTTATCACTTTTGTCTGACTTCTCAGTTACTGCTGTTTTGCTAAGTTGCTAGATATGTGGAAAATAAAAAATCTCCCTCTAAAACACAAACACCTAAGGCTGGGTAATGTTAAACAGAGCTGCTGATTGACATTTCTTAGTTATTGCCCTTGTTTCTCATGCCATGGTCCCCTCTAGAACCTGCCAGACTCTGCCCATCTCTGGGGATGCAGAGTCAGAGGCAGAACTGGGAGTTAATGCAACGTTGCATTACAGCTCCAGGTGTCCACTGTAACCACCCAGCCACCCCTGGCTCCCTGGCAGTCATGAAGGGCTCCTCTGGGTGGGATTTATGGCATCCAAGTCAGAATCCATGTCTTTATGCAGGATTGGCCTTAACTTCACCAGCCTGAACCAGGGGCCTTGGCTGAACCACATACATGTTACAGGTTTCTGAGTTTGTTGTAATATGGGCAACAACCTTTCTTTACTTGGCCCTTTGCTTCAGCTACAGATTTGTGCTGTCTGGAACCATTTGAAGAGAGGCAGAAAGCAATCTCAACTTCTTTCATGAGGCACAAAGAAAAATATACTTTAGAGTTAATATCTGCATGCTCACAGGATGTGAGTTGTTCACCTAACAGGTGCACACAATGGTTTTCAATTTATACTGACTGCTACTTGCATAGATTGTGACAGAGTCCCTGAAATGAATGACATCTCTATTGTAAAACTGGCGTCAGACAGAACTCTCCCTCAGTATATCCACAGAGCAGTATCATGTCAGACCACACTGCAGTCTCTGGTTTAATCCTAGCAATCTGGTTTTTTTACTAGTTCATTGTGAATAAGCTTTTATTATTTGCATCTTGAAAATTCTCTCAGACTTCTCTGTAGTTTCTGAGGACTTTAGTTTCTATTCTGCAACTGAGGGAGCACATCAGTGCAGTGCAGGACAGAAGTACTTTCAGATCAGTGGTAAAGAATGGGAAGGAAACACAAAAGTACAGGATAATTGGTGTCTTTTTGCTTTGTTCTAGAAACAGCAAATCTTGTTTCTCCTCCTGTTCTGCACACAATGAAGCACCAGCACTGTGCTGCACTGGCAGGACCAATGCTAGCTAAAAAGATCTCTTTGTGGCTTTGTAGCTCAATGCCTTGAATCAGTAGCCCTTCAGGAGGACTCTGTGTTCTGGGTCTGCTGAAGCATCTCCTTGGCTGGACACACTAGAAATCTGCACGCAAAGAAATACACTTTATTGTAACTCAGGAACAAGTGTTCACTCCAAGTTTTTATTGAAATAGAACATAGTATTCAAGCACAGTTCTGGTTGAGAATCTAGATAGCTAATTTCTGGTTTTACAGTATGCCTCAGTTAACCCTTCTGGTGTGCATTCCCAGGAACATGGAAGTGAGCAGGCACCTTGTCTCTCAGCCAACCACCACCGTGTCATCCCCAATGAACTGGTAAGCTGGGACCTCGAGGTTTAGGGGAGCAGGGCCTTTCCTGATTCTGCCAGAGGCATCATAGTGGGAGCCGTGGCAGGGGCAGTAGTACCCGCCGAAGTCCCCGGCGTTGGCGATGGGGACACAGCCCAGGTGCGTGCACACACCCACCAGGATCACCCACTCGGGCTTCTTCACTCTGTCTAAGTCGTGCTGCGGATCCCTCAGCTGAGACACGTCAACCTCACCCTCCTGTTTAATTTCTGCCTGGGTTCTGTGACGCACAAAAAGGGGCTTCCCTCTCCACTTGAAAGCCATGTTCTTGCCTTCTGGAATGTCAGACAGCTTGATCTCAATCTTTGACAAGGCCAGCACATCAGCAGAGGCACTCAGGCTGGAAATGAACTGGGTGACAACATTCTTGGCAGCATAGGCAGTTGTTACACCTGTGGCTGCAGTCATCAGGTAGGAGAAGCCTTTCCTGGAGTCGCTGCTGCCCTGGGAAGACGCGTTGGCATCTTGCACGTCCTGGCGCCGATAGGCTGAGAAGTCGGGGACGGTGACATCGTTGTGGACACAGCGCACGCTGGCAGGGGCTGCACAGAAAGGACACCAAATGACACCACTGCAGGTACAACACACTGCCATGCACTTCAAGTTACGCTTTGTTAGTGGCATTTTTGGAATAATGGGTAAAAGTTATTCCAAAGTCTGGGTAGGATTCCATTAATTAAGCGTTTCAATTTTAAGTTGTATGAAAGTCGTTTTCAGAGGGAATTTTTGGTGGATTAACAGGTGATATGTGAAACTGGTTTCCCTATTCTTTGAAAAAGAAACCTGATCAAGGTGCAGAAAATCTGTGAGAAGTTCTGGGCTTCTGGGAAAAAAAGTGAAGTGTTTTTTCAGTAAATTTCAAGAAAAAACTCCAGTAGGATACCATGACTAGCTCAGAAAGGCCTGTTTTCCATTCAAATATTTCTCTGTAAAGAGCCGCTAAGAAGAAATCTAATGTAATGAAGTTTGCACATCTGCAGTGTAACACTTTTGTGTTATTTTTTGTCTGAAGTAACTTCTATGCCTGTAATATTATTAAGTGTGCGGTTAAGCATTTTTAAAATTAAAAATATCAGGCATTCTCTTTCATATTGAATTGTTGTCCTAGCTAAAAGCCACAGTAAATAATTTTAAACCTTCAGTCCCCAAGGTCACTTTTTGGAAGATTTAGGGATAAAGCTAACAGCTATCCAATTTCAAGTGGGATTCCCCCATCAAACCTGTGTGCTCAAGTAACAGGATATGAAGGAAAACTAAAAGGCCTCCCATGAGTTTCTCCAGCAAAAGAAAGCTGCTTCCTCCACTGAAAATCTATAAGCCAAAGAAAAGAACATGGCAAAAATTGAACACATTACTTGCCAAAGTACAACCTGTTACTTGAAGAGTATTATTTAGTCTTCGTATTTTCTAGCAGCTGGCACAAAATTAAGAGATGTCTCAAAGTACTTAGGCCCTCAGGGATTTATATGCAGTATAATGAGAATAATAATTACATTTATTTACAAGTATTGTAAATAAATGTAATTTATTTACATTTATTTAATTTAATTAATTNATTATTAATTTATTTAAAAACCTTCTCAGTATTGAGAAGGTAATTGCTATAGGATTTCAACTGCAAGGAAATTAAACAGAAAATTGGAATTCTGAAATAGTACTCCATACTAAGTTATTTCAGTATCAAGACTTAAAGCATTTAGTAACAAGTAATATGACAAACTTATAAAAAATTTGCTATACTCAGTGAAAAGCACGTTTGATGTGAATTAAAACGCAGAGCACGGCTAAATGTCGGCTATGTCAGTTACAGATGTGTAGAATTTTCACCTGAACAAGCCCTTTACAGCTGAGGGTCAGGTGAAGTACACAGCTCTAACTGCTATGGAGCATCTTGAGCACGGCACTGCCCTCCCAGAATTAAACGTGTGCGCTCTGCACCAGCTGAGGCGGAACGTTCCATCGGTGACAGCTGCAGAGCTGGGCAGCAGTTCTCCAGGGACTGCCACAGCCCCAGGCCACAGCTCGGGCTCGGGACACCTCGGGGTCACTCCCTGGCTGATGCCCTCCCGACCCGGGGGCACCACAGGGTGAAACACGCGGTGTGTTCCCTCCGCTCTCGTGCCCGCAGTGAAAAACCTGCCCGAATGAAGGAATTTAGCTGTATTTCCTCAGCGGTAAAATAAAAATCATCTAAGCTATCTCCCTCAGGGGAGACACCCAGAACCGCCTGGACACGACGCTGTGCTCTGGGCTGACCCTCTCGGGCAGGGAGATGACACACCGCGGTCCCTCCAGCCTGCCCCATTCTGTGACAGCCATTAAAGGACGCTGGCATTCCAGTGTNCGCGCCCCGACACGTCACGGCGCCGCGGGCGGTGACGTCACGCGGCGGCGCGCGGGGGTGACGCAGGCGCGGGGTCAGGGTCCCCTGAGGGGAGCGTGCCCAACGGGCGGCCTGGGCCGCTGCGCCTCCTTGCCTCGCCTCGCCTCGCCTCTTCTTTCTTTGGGTTTTTTTGTTTCTTTTTTTCTTTTTACCGTTCCTTTCCCCCTTTTCCTTTCCTTCGGCCTGCTCCCGTTCCCTGGCGGTGCAGCTCTCGGGAAGGGCAGTCCGTGTGCTGCAGTCCTGTCCCAGGCTCCCTGCGCTGGGGAAACCCGAGCGGCGCGTTTCGGGGTAAATGGAGCGATCCTGTGCCTGCCCTGCAGCACCCGGATCCTTCTAAACACAGCAGCGTGACCCCAGAACACCTGGGAGGGCTTAGCGTGGTTTTTTCCTTCCTATTCGTAGGATGTGATTTTGAGCTGTGTAATAACAGCTCAAAAGAAGATAATTGTGTCGCTTCTAGGATAATAGATCCTCTTTATTAACTATTTCTTGTGTGCTGCATAATTTTTGTCCCTTTTTCTTTCTTTTTTTTCTCTTTAGCTTTCTCGTTTAATTTTTTTTTTTTTTTTATCTTTGGTAGTCCTGGACCAATTTCAAGTTGGGAAAAAACTAATTTTTTTCAGCTTGTAAGAAAGAGGTTGAGGGATAGATTTTACTTGTAGTTTGAGAATGCAGAGCATGCTTGACAGCAATCAAATGCACGCTTAGGGGCTGTTCTGGGGTGGGGGTTAATTGCAAATATATCACATAAATGTATCACGTAGATACATCACTCTGGGCTAAAGGAGAGAACTGCTCTCCCACTAGTGAATGGAGCAAATAAATATGTATCTGTTGAGTTTTTTGGTGATTCGTTTTAGTTTTGGGATTTTCCCCCCCTTTAAATTTATTTTACTTTATAGTAGCAGTCTTACGCTTGACTTCCAATGGTGAGATTTGGTTTGGTACAGATGGGTACACTGGTGGATGCATACCTGCTCCAGGCAACCCTTCTAACCACTTCAAGCTTCTGAAAACTTCCCAAAATGCAGGATAAACTTGACACACAGATATATTTGAAGACATGTAAGCTGAACCCTCCTCTAGAAATCTAACAACAATTTCCCAGCTACCCAGCCCAGTCCATTGGTGCAAGGCTGTGAAGCTTTAGTGGTTCATACTGGCTGTATGAGAAACAATTCTTTGAAATTCAGCTCTTGCTAATGATATTGCTACTAAATTATTTTATGATTGTGCATTAAAACCTCCCCCATCTTTGTAGAATGGTAGTTTAAAGGCTGGCCTTATTAAGATTTATTTAAGGGGTTGACTTTTTAATTTTCTTTTTAACTGTTAAGTGTACTGAAATATGGTAGTTCTAATTAAGTGGGATGGATCATTCCAGTCCCAGTACTATTGATCTATAATTTATTTCTTTCCCAGCACGTTTGTGACATCTAAGCCTGAGTAGATAATGATTTACCCAGCTCAGTTCACTGTACTGTTGGTAACTGTAGTCACTGGTGATGCAGTAATTAAAGGACACCATAACAATATATGGAGCAAAGGTAATTTGTACCAACTGTGGGGGCTATCACTCAGTAAATGGGTGGGAATAAACAGTATTCAGGTAGAGAGAGTAGAAAACTAACAAGGCCAGTTTAACAGCATGAGTTTTATAATCATCATTTAGGAGGAAAAGAGCTGCAGAAACATGGTATTTTCCATCACCTAACAGATGATAAAATTATTATCATAGAATGTGCTGAATTGGCAGGGACCCATCAGGATCGTGGAGTCCAACTCCTGGCCCTGCACAGGACACCCTGGGAGCCGCTGTGTTCCTGAGGGTGTTTTCCAAACACTTCTTGAGCTCAGCCAGGCTTGGAGCTGCCACTGCGCTGAGGGGCCTGTTCAGTGCCCAAGCACACCTGGGGTTGCCCACCTTTTCCTGCTCTCCAAATCTAAATCAAAACTCCCCTGAGTCAGCTGCCAGCCATTCCCTCAAGTCCTGTCACTGGTGATGAAAGGAAGGAGCTGCTCCTGCCCTTCTGCTAGTGAGACCACAGCGAGCTCCCACGGGAGGTCTGATCCCAGCTGAACAAGTGCTAGTGGAGCTAAAGGAGATATTTTGTGGTTCATCATGAAAGTGAGGATTTGGGCTGATATTTATAAAAGGGTTTGTTAACAGGCGTGGGGTTTGGGGGTTATTTGTGGTTTGTTTTCTTTTTTTTTTCTGTTTTTTTTTTTAAGGATTCTGAGTTTGGGGAATGATGCAGGTTTTGATTTTGCTAACCCAGCTCAGCTGTTTGGCACATATAGCCTCATCCCAAACAATACATTATTCTGACTGGAGGGGCTGTTCTCAGAGATGTTTGGCAAAATATGCTTGCTACTTGTGGAGCTTTTCGACAAAATGAGGTACTGTGATGGAACAGTAGTTACAGGACAAGGAGAAATGGGTATAAATTGAAAGAGAGGAAATTTAGTTTAGATACTAGGAAGAAATTCCCTACAGTGAGGGTGGTGAGGCACCAAAAGAGGTTGTCCAGGGAGGCTGTGGATGCCTCAAGACTTGAAACGTCCAAGGCCAGGTTGGAAGGAGCTTGGAGCAGCCTGGTCTAGTGGGAGGTGTCCCTGACCATGGCAGGGGAGGATGGGACAAGATGATCTTTATGGTCTCTTCCAATTCCTTAATGTTCATTCTATGATTATTTGGGGAAAAGCAGTTGTAAATTTTTTAAAGACTTAAATCTGAATTCAAATTCCAGTGTGGTTAGAACACAAGTAAAACACTAAAATATTACAGCAAAAAACCCTTATATTCTGTTATCAGAGTTCAAAAAATAATAATTTTAAATTTAAAATGACTCAGCAAATTCTGGTGTATAGGTGTTTCTTTGAGAACTGTTGTTCAGCTGGTATTACTGAGCATCAATACTGAGCATCTTCCAGCCAAACATGAAAGTAAAATGCCAGCATGGCATTGTGTAAACTGTCCAAACAGATCTCTATGATTGTTTTTGTGCATTCATACAAGCATTAGCCTCATGTAAATTTATGCTGCTTAATGTTCCTGTCCTCCTAAAGTTAAAAGTTCATTTGCATCAATACAAAAGCTGTAAGATGTCAGGGCTGCAGCATTATGAAGTAGATGAAAAGTATTGTAATGCTTTTGGGTACGTGCAGTGCCTTTCTCCATGTAGAATTCATTCTCATGTTTGTTTTCTTTAGAGATAAACTGCAGAACTTAGATGGCTTTTTGCTAAACTATTGGTCACCCCAGGCAATTTGATCTCACCAGAAAGTTATCTTTCTTTGAGTTCTTTACCATCTTGCATCATTTTTATGCCCTGAAAACTCCGTGCTACTAAACTTGAGACTTCAGGGTTTGCATTTACTTCTTGGATTTGAATTGTTGATCAATTTTTTTCTCCCTGAATAAACTTGTTCAGAAATGAAAAACCAAGGAAAAACAAACAAACCACCAAACTTCCCCTGTGGAGCACTGTTAGTACAGCAGTCATTGTTCATCAACTGTTTAGATAAGTGCACCCTACTCTGAGAGCAGCTCCAAATGTCTGCAGTGGCTCCTTTGCTGAATTAATGTCCATTACAGTGATTTTGGTCTCTTGGCATGGCACTGAGGGGAAGCTGTTGTATAAATTTGAAGATAGATTTGTGTATGCAATACAGTTTGTTTAAGGTTAAAATTATGGAGACCCTTTAATAGACTTTCTTTGAATGTTCTTTGAAGTTGGTCTATCACTTTGAAAAGTCACAGTGTGTGATCTAAAGGAATGTATATGAAATGTGAGGAATGAAAACGGAGTAGTAAAAATGAGGGGAAAAAAATCTAGTAATATTTGATTGGTCAAACATTTCTCTCCTGCTACTTGGATTAGTTGAAATGATGACACCTCAGTGCTACAGTCTAATCTAAATTCAGTTCTTTTTCAGTCAAGGAAGAACTAAGTTCAAGTATCATGAGAGAAGAAGAGATCTGCTGGCAGCTTTTTACTACTCTTTCTATTAATGCAGGGGTAATCATCAGGTGTTCACAGCCTCAGCAGCCATCTTATTCTAGATCTCTTACAGCCCTGCTCAATAAGGCCAAGATAAATTGCCTGGAGCAGAAGGGCATGGAATATCTGTTTCTGACAGACACGCACTCAACACTGGGTGTATAGAATACTCAAATAAGAGATACATACAAAGAAAGCATATTTCTCTACTCTGCACCAAAAAAAAAAAAAAAAAAAATCTCAAAGCACATGAAGCATTCCATTGGGCAAAAAGAATGGGATTTTCTGAGCCAGTTGGAGAGAGGAAAGGAAAAAAACCATTGAAGGAAATTAAATTAAAATACCAAGCCTAAGATCGCATCAAAGATTTACATAATTGTGGGATGGGCAGAAAGGGTCCTGTATATGTGAAATTGATAAGATCTGCTCACACAAATCAGAAATGGCACCAAAAGGTGTCTGACCAAGCAGAAGCCAAAGGCTAGATGAGAACTGCCTGGGGCAACATCAAAGGCTGCTCAGCAAGGCAGCAGCTAAAGCCTAAATGGAGTTGCCTGAAGCATCATCAAAATGTCAGTTTGAGGGAGAATATTTTCTCCCTCTTGTTTTCTCTCTTACATTTTATGAAAAATCCCTGACATTTCTTGAAGGGCATGTGTTTGACTCCCATCTGGCTTCCACTATTATATATTATTTTCCTTTTATGGCACCTGAAGATGAAAACAAAACTTTTCAACTTCATGGCCATCTTTGACTAAAATCTGAAAGGCTGAACAAAGGAGAATCCTGGCTTCTTTTGCTTTGCTTATGTATTGCAATTAATGCATTTGAAGAACTCCATCTTGTGTCTGGTGCCCAGCTGACAATGTTTGTGGGGCTGGGAACAAGAAATTCTCCCCAGAGCTGTGCACAGGAAGGGATTAGGAGTTATTGCCACTTCCCAGTCTGCTGAATGTCACTGCCTTGCCTTCGGTTGGTGAAACCCCAGGTGTTGTTTAAAGCTTTAGCTATACATGGTGTAACAACTCACTCTTCTGAGATTGATAGCAAATCTCTCACAGTTGCACAGTTAAGCACAAAGCTTACAGAAATAGAATATTTATAACGTTTCAGAGGACCATAAATTACTGTTTTTTCAGAATAACCATCTTCCTAGGACTACAAAGCAGAAACAGGGAGGGGAATAGTAGCACCTGAGCTAAGCTTGCTGCTTGATGCAGGGCCAAAAAAATCTCAGCTGATACTGTGTGTGTAGATATGCCACTATGAAACCTCTGTGAAGTGGCAGAGTAAGGAGGGCAACATTTAAAAAGTGACACAGAAAATCAGTTTGTCTCAATGTTATGGTGTACAGTACAGGTCTTGATCGTCGTCGTGCTCTCCTGTAAGCTTTTCACTGGTGCAAGGTTGCTGAGCCTTGGCTTCAAACCAGCTTTAAACCAGCATAAAGCAGATAATGACAACAAAGAGCTTTTTTGTAATGCTTGGAGCTGTTGGCAGTACATGCCATTAAGAGCTAAAGCAATGGAAGTGTCCCCATGCCATGAGTTCCTCCCTTTGCTCCCCCTGACAATTGCTGTGCAGAGGCTTTGCCTGTGGCCTCGTCCCCTCTGGCTGCTGCATTGCATGGCAGGAGCTGACTCTCCAGTAACCTGTAAGGTGTTGCAGTGTGCATTCCTGCATCGCTCTGAGCTGCATTGCTGCAGGAGGGAACGGCAGCAGTGCAAAACCACCGTGCTGAGAACAAAGCGCTGGGCCTGCTCTCACACTGCAGCTTGAGCTCTGCACGTGAGAAGTGGGCAACCTGTGCCTGAACTAAGTGCCCACTGTCATCACCACCTAAATGATCTTAGGGGTATTTTTAAGCACCTGCTTTGACAGTAGCTTGTGGAAACTTGCCTCTAATGCAAAAGTTTTTTTTATCATCTGCTTTTTTTTTTTTTTTTTAATGTGGTACCTTTTTTTTCCTGTCCTTTATATATAGAAAGAATAAATAAAAGCCATTTCCTCTCTTTTTGTGCGTAGTTATGAGAATAATTATGCTACTGAGGCTGCTCCTAATGGCTCCCAGTGGAGTTACTCCAAGTTTTTAGATTGGCTATATTTCATATTTTCATACTTTTAGTGACCCTTAGTGCAAGAAGTAGACATATACTAATGAAATCTGCTGAGGCAATCTTACAAAGCATTCATTACTAAGAGAAAAATAAGAATAAAATATGGAATTAGAAAACTTCTTTAAAGTTAGGATGAAACTGAGTATTATGAAATACGAGAACATTTAAAGATTCACACTGAATATTTCTACCACAAATTACAGATTTTTCATCAGAAGTGATAGGAGAAGAAAGAAGATCTAGACATGTGGAGGTTGATCAAAGTATAATGGTGCACTGTGTGTGTTAAATAGGTAGTGGGATACTGGGATTTTCAATATGAGATTTTCAGCAGATACAGGAAATAGTAATTTTATCATACAAAGCCCCTGCCCATGTAAATAGGAAGTTCTTCCTGAGTCACTGAATGTGTAAATATTTTTCTCAATTTGCCCAACTTACTTTTCCAAACAGTTCAGAGAGTGTGTCTCTGTGGGTCAGTCTCAGGGATGTCAGATGATAATCTTGGTTGTTGCAAATTGCTGTGGAATGCTTATTCAGTTAAATAAACAACTGATCTGAACTGAGCAGTGCAATTGAGAGCAAATACGCTGATTTCAGTTATTGAAACACATATCCCTGTGTATTTAGCAAAGGAAGTCAATGTGAATAAAAATGCAGATTATGCTTCAAAGCTCATTCAGAGGAAATGGCTAATTGCAGAAGGTTTTTACTTTTCTTTTACTTTTCTTGAGCCAGGTATGCAGATTAGTTTACTGATGTTGATGTGGGATTATCTGAGAAGAAAGGTGCAAAAAGGGTGATTTTTTTCAGTGCTTATGTAAATGCGTGTATATAATTTTGGTCCCTGTTAAAGGAGCCTGCATTGCTGTCAGTGGTAACTCCGTGTGTCTTACTAAGCCATAAATTATTATCATTAAACAAGAATTATATTAGCTACAATAAGGAGGCCTGGTACTGCCTTTCAATTCACATTAGTCTATTTTTTTTTTTTTTTTGCATACTGCTACAGGCTCTTCATTTCTCTTTCTTTTTTTCACTTTAGTTATTGCAGCTATGTTGAACAGTGGCAAAGTGTGTCATGGCATTATGGTGAAGATGCATTATGTGAAGAGAAGGAATTTGAAATTTTCACTTGTTTATTGAAGTCTGAAAAGACAGAAGAAAATACATTATAAAAAAGTCTAGTTTCCAGTGTCCTTCTTGAATTCTGTGTCATGTTTAAAAGAAATATATTGCTGCCTGTCCTTAAAATTAAGAACATAAAGAGGTGGCAGAGGACCAGGTGAACACTGGCAGGCAGTTAACAGCCCAGAATGGGAGCAATGTAAGCTCAGAGCTCTCAGTTCCACTAATCCCAGACAGATTGGTTCCTTTGCCATCATTAGCTTAAGTGGGGCACATAAAATCTATTACAAAAATTACACAACCTTCTTTACTATCAAGAATAACATGAAAACAATGTCATGAATGTAGTGTGGCAGGGTGAGCAATAAGTTATTTATTATCTAAATTTAAAATACTATGTCATAGCACTGAAGTTGTCTTGTGTTCTGTCTCAGCTCACTTAATCTGTTGGGTAAAGCAAAGATGTTGGGTACAGGAAAAAACTTGGGCTTCTAAAATACTGCATTGTATTTTCAGAATTTCACTCTAGGGACACTATAAAGGAGAGAAGCTTTTAAAAGCATGAACAGGGTAGTTCTGTTTGGTTCTTTAACACAACAACATAGGCTTCACTGAAATATCTTCCTCAGGTTTGTCTGTGCAGAAAAATTGACCTCAGTGGCACACTGGAATGCATCCCCAAAGTAAGGTACAGCTCCCAGTGGTCACTTAGAGTGGATTTGTCAGCCACACTGGGGACAGTTCTGACACTCAGTGTGTTGCTACAGGTTGACTTCTGTCCACAAGGTCATATCCGTGAGATAAGAACTCTGAGAAAAGGGGAAATCAGTTCAGCTCACAGTGCAGACTCATTTGATAATAAAAGCCACTTTAGCCTGGAGTAATGAATAAATTAGTTATTTAAAAAACAAGACTGCTGGCACAAAGTCAGCATTGGTTCATAAAGCAATGGAGGCCCATGAGTGACATTTTCTAAGGAAGGGACTTGACTGTTACGAGACAAACAGTTAAAACAGGCAGAAATGAGTCTGAGCAGAACAGAAGATATGCTGAGGAACTGGAATAAAATAATGGATCCTGTAGAACATACTAACCAGGTTTCTTAGGAAAATACAAAAGCTGCTTATGGCACCAAAGTGACTGAAAAGAAAAGAAAGGAATATATTCTGATTACACTGTTAAAATCAGTAAAATCACCCTGATTCCATAACAGCCTTGTCCTTGGTTCAAAGAAACAAACCCCCAATACTTCATTTTTAAAAGTAGTAAAGCAAGAAATAATAGACAGGGGAGAACTTCCAAATCTTAGAATTTCAGGGATGTGATCTGAAGCAGATCTTGGGGAAATGGAAGTGATGAGAACGTGTTTGTGCTTAGCAGCATATCCCAGGATTAAAAGTGGCTGCATTTCTGTTGATGCTGTTCTTCAAAGTGAAAGATGATTATTGAGAAAAGTTTCTGTGTGGTTTGTGGACTCTTTTCTTGGGTGTCTGACACAAGGCATTTTTTATTTGTTACACTAACTTTTACTTATTTGTAGAAACAGATGAACTGTCTCTATACTGAATTTATTCTCTGGCAGAAACTTCAGCTCAGTGTAGTAGTTACACTATCATGTCCAAATTTACTTTCCCAAGCAGAGAATGAATAGACAAAAATAATGTTAGAGTTCAAAGCTATTTTTGTGCTTTATATAAAACATAGGGAATACTGGATCACTGATTCATATTTCCAAGGCAGTTCTGGACTGGTTTTTTTTCAATACACTGCTTCATAGCAGAACAGGTTATAAATCATTTTATGGATATTTATGGGCTCTCCCCTGTGCTCCATGTAAAAAATATGCAGGACTGAGAAGCAGAGATTTTTTTTCAAGAGATTTTACATGTGCTTTTTTCATATTTGTTAAATTAAAGGGCAGGAAATTAAGAAGGGTGAATTTACTTGTAATTCTGTAGGTGATAAATTTATTTGCTGGATTGAGGATCCTGTACATCTATGAATATATTGATTTATTACTCTGAGGGGATGGACAGTTGAATTGGGATTAACTGAAGTTTCATATTTTGGAGAGCAGGCTGTGGTCTCTGTTTTCACATTCATCTTTATGTAACCGTGGAGATTGTTCTTTATGTTTACTTCTCTTTTATCCTTCTTTCTTATTTTTTAAAATTTTTAAGTGGGATTTTTGTTTCATGTGTTGAAATAGAAGCAGAGGACCTCAATAGGAGGATTTAGACTTCTATCTTCCTGTGCTTTAATTTCCTAGGACAGCTTCTGCTGGAAAAGTATGACCTGGTATAAATTCATTCTACAGAGCACTCGAGTCTTTAAGATACTTCTTAGTTTGTTGAGTTTTTTTTACTTTTGGTTAATGCTGATTAATAATTGATCTCTCTTATCTACCATGACTTCCCTTTCCAGGAGAAAAAAAAGGGATTTGACATATTACTTTTTAAAAAAAGCTTAAATTAATGAATACAGTAAATGTAGGCACACTGGTAAGCAG
The DNA here is from genome assembly GCA_013399835.1 of Leptocoma aspasia. Taxonomy (NCBI): domain Eukaryota; kingdom Metazoa; phylum Chordata; class Aves; order Passeriformes; family Nectariniidae; genus Leptocoma; species Leptocoma aspasia. The sequence goes on from VXAX01004739.1 coordinate 27,202, forward strand.
CATCCTGACCTAAAGAAGCAATTAAAAATAAATCATCCATCTCTAAGAAAGATAAAAATAATACTTAGTAAGAGTTGTTTCCGCAGCTTGAAAGCAAGAATAAATTTCTTAAAGCAAAATGAATGTTATAAGCACTTATTTTTGTGGGTAGAAAAAAGAGCCTAAAAATACTTAATACACCAAAAAAACAAGAGCAAAGGCTGAAATAGCATAATCCTTTCATCTTCAAAATATGGAAATGGGAAGGAATAGAGAAGCGAAATAGATCTTTAAATATTGAAATTCATTATCTTAGAGGAATTGCTCTGAACGGCACATCGGCAGTGTTAGTGCTGGCAGGAAAATCTGCCTGTGGGAGCACGGAATGGAAATGGCCCCGCTGAGCTCTGGAAATCACTTTTCCATATCCAGGGCCCATCAGATATACACAGCAGCACAGGAACAGGGTGTGGTTGTCCTTTGCCCTCCAGGACAGATCTTGGCTCTCGTCTGAGCTGAAATCTGTATTTCCTTCCTATTGCAGGGTGACCACACTGCATGGTTTTAGGGCCAGACCCAGCTCTCACTGATGTCTGCTTTTTACTTTAGTAGCAAGTAAATTGGGCCAGCCGTAGTTACTTATGATCCCTGTCAAACATGTATCTGTCTCAGTTACTAGTGATGTCCTTTTGGGTTGTAAAATAATCTGGGGCTGTCGTGGAGCCTATAAATAGCAGATTGCATTGCCATGGCAATTCTTTTTTTATGCCTAAAAGAGCAGTGTCAGCCTCAGAGCCACAGCCAGCTTGGAAATGAAGTGGCACCTGAGCTGGTCAGGAGGAAAGGAGCAGGCTGTTTGTTAGAAGCACTAAAGGATGGAGTTCAAGGCAGTAGGTCAAGGATGAAATCCTGGCACTGTTGAGTTCACTGAGCTGTGTGTTGGCTTAATTGGAGGCAGAATTTCACTTGAGATTTCCCTGAATAAGGGAAATTCTTTGAACAGTTGACATGTGTCCACCCTCTTGTCATCTTTCCCTGATCCTTCTCCCTCCTCTTGGCATTTCAATATTAGAAATTGTTGGATAATTTATCAGTTCTCTTTGAAGCATGAGAAAACCTGGCAGAGGGTCCAAAATTGAAAGTAACTCATCCTACAACAGTTTGAGATCCATGCTAATCATTAATTTTGAGTAGAGGTGATTTCCCCTTCAGATGGCTTCTCAGAGGGCCATCTCCCCACGTGGCTCCATGGGCAGGGCAAGCCTCCCACGAGCCCTGGGGCAAAGGGCAGCAAGGGCAGAGTCAGCCAGGGCAACCCAGTGACTCCAACGAGTTGTGGGGGAGCTTGGTCTCTTTTTTTGATTGCAAGATCACCTCTAAAAATGTCACAGAATCTGAGGTGAGCATGTACTTGATACAAAGACCCCATCCCTTGCAAGGGAATTTTGACAAGTAGCAGAGAACTTTATATGACTTTAGGGAATTATTTTCATTTTCCCGTTCCCCATGGATTTGCTTGAATGGCTAAAGAATTACAGATTGAAGTTTAGTCAAAGACAACTGTCAGTTACATTGTCTCAATATTCATATTGAAGATTTTAAGTGGCTCACAAAATGCTTTTTACATTTTTAAATTACTTCATGAGTATGGATCAATCAGCAAAATATAGCAGTAATGAGTTCCTTTTAATAGCAAAGAGCTTGCTAATTACCATGCTGATTATATGAACCAAGTTTTTAGCCAACAAAAAAGCTCCTGCAGGCAGTGTCCTTCCACCTGCTGAGGGGCTGGCAATTCTCATTAAAAAATAAGAGGAAATAATTATTCTTTTTAGTCTGTTTCAAATCTTAGGGAAAAAAAAAAAATGCTCGCTCACTTTCTATGCGTGACATCATCTGAAATTAGTAGATGCTTTCACGGGTATTTGAAAGGAAAAATTTTAAAATAGCTGCCCACAAAACCCATCCTTTCCCAATTCAAAGGGAAGGCCTTCCAGGGCTGAGGTTTCATCTGGGGCCTGCCTGTGAGCAGGTGTCCCCTTGGGCAGGATGTGTTTTTGGTTTCTCCCAGCACCAGGCACTTTGGGCAGCCGAGGGATGAATTCTGGGCATGGGGAGATGCCAGCTCTCCCGGGCTGGCCAGGGGCTCTGGGGAGGTGCCAGCAGCTCAGCCTGGCAGCCACAGGGTCAGAAGATGAGTTCTCATGGAGGCAGCATTAGCTGGGCTGAAATCAAACTCCAGATGAGCTTTTGAAATGTGCTCTGGGTTCTCAGCTGTTGCAAAGCCAGGGGATGGGCTGTTGGTCGTGGAATTAGGCTGGAGCTGGAGAAATTCGTGGGCTCGAGGGCAGCTTGGGCAAATTACTTTGTGTCTCATCTGGAATGTTCCTTGTTAATACAAGAAAAATCATGAGGCGCTTAGTGGCTGGGGCTAAACAAGGTAATCAGGTAGGCTTTAGGCAGAAAGGAGCAAAGGAAAGCAAGTCTGAGAGCTTTTTTGTTCTTATTTTTGTCCTGTATTCTGAAATGCCTTATTTTTGAAAGGAAAAATTAATTCTAGCAGATGCTTAAACCCTTTTTTACTTTAGATAATTTGGAAAAAGAGAAAGGGAACAGTGAAGTATCCCTTGGGACTCCTGCCTGATCTAGACCTAGGAGTCCCTGCATTCATGGCGTTAATGCAGCCCTGTTACTTCCTGAAATAATTCCTTCCTCTTGGATTTATGGCTACCACACAGGTTGTTAATGCTGTGAAAATAGTAGTTGTCAAAAGGTTTTTTTTCCTTTCCACAATTTATTTCTCTTTCTAAGGAACTTCTAATGCAGTGAACCTTAATTTTGAATCAAGGTGGGTTTATTTGGTTGTGATTTAGATGGAAAAGGTTTATAGCACATAGTTCAGATTCTGTATGCAAGGATGTTGGAGGTGGGGCTGAACACTTAGCAATAACAACTGGCACAAATCCTAATTTCATCTAGGAAAAGCACAAGTGACAATGTTACTGAACATTCACCATCTCATTTTAAATGTGGGTGTGTGCTCAGCCTTGCTTCTTGAGGATAATTGTATCAGAAATTTAAATCCTTACTTGTGCTCCAAGCAGAGCCCAGGATATGCACAATTCTTGCTCCTAAAAATACCATATTGACAGCATAACCTTGGGTGGGAAACAACATGCATTGCTTTTGCCACAGATTTTGTTTTCTTCTGTGAGTAAGAAAGAAATTCACTTTTAGCTCCTAGAAGACCAGTATTTTTGTCAGTGGTATAATTTTTTCAAACATAGATGAGGGTCTTCTACCTTACTTTTCTCTGTAGGAAAAGAGATTATTACCTTTTTCTATTGAAACACTGAAAAAATCTTAAATTTTAAAAAGAAAAAAATGAAGATATGGATATTTCATTTTAGAGGCACAAAATTGTTTATTTGGGTGTCAGTCACTGAATATTACTATTTTTGCACAGAGAAGAACATTTAAAACTTATGTTATTGTACATTTTATTTAATTTATTTTGCCTGCAGGTACTAATTTAATTCATTTTCATTGATTTGAGGAATGCATTTGAGCTGAAATAGTATGCTTAAAGGCATCAGCAAGTGATAGAATAGGACTGTACCTGTAGTTTAGAAGGAAAAGATAAAAGGAAAAGGAACTGTTATTCAGAAGGAGAATTAAAAGGGAGGGGAGGAAAGCCCTTTTTAATAATGGTTCGTTTTCTTCCTTTTTAGTACAAAGTGATAAAAGGAAATAAATTAATGTTCCAAGCCTCAGACAAAGTGTAAGGTCATTTATGAGGATGTTATCTTCAAGGGTGAGGAAAAGTTTGTCAGAAGTTGTTAGTGTTGAAAGTATGGAAAGTGGATTAAAACATCACAAGGCAAAATCAGATTGTCAAGATGACAGAATAAACCTGTACACCTATTTTCCAATTTTCATCTCCACAGGAAAACACAGCATGATCACGAGTTTCAGTGAAAAGAAACAGAATATATTGGTCAGCAGCCTGGTAGGAGGGGAGTCATGGTTTTAGAAAGCAGATATTGGGTTTGATAAAACAGAAACATATGCCTAAATTAATGCTTGTGTTCTTTGTAGCAAGAATTGGTTTTTGAACAACATATGTGCAATATTTACTCAGGAAAACCTGTTTTCCAAATATGTGTGTCTGCAGTGGGAATTGAGGAGAGTTCCAAGGAAGGCTGTTGTGCTGGGGAAGTTCAGTGAGGAACGGGGGCCAGGGAGCAGCTCTGGAAGGGAGAGGCTTCCATGAGCAAACTGTCCCTTTGCTGGGTGACCTGAAGGACAGGGTGTGAAGGAGAGAAGGTGCAGGTGTCCCTCTGGATCTGGAGAAAGGGGTGAGATGGGGAGGACTGAGGGGGAGATGGGAACGGGGCCACACTCGTAGTGCAGGGTGAGAGCAGCTGTCTGTGGCTGGTGGAAGGGATGAGTGGGACTGGTCTGGAGACAAAACACCTTCCTGGAGGAACTGGAACAGGGAATCCCTCAACAGCATCGTCCCAAGTGCCACTAGGAGCAGAATGGCATTGCCACTGGAATATTCTTATCAACTATTTCATCCCAAGGGGGATGGGACCTTCAGCTCTGTGTGGAGTTTTATCCCCCTGGTTAGGGGCAGTTTGGCTATTTCAGATTTATTATAAAAAAGTACAATGATTTTTCTACTGTTGCTCTCTTGTTTCTTGCACTGACTGTAGGTATCTGACTATTGGCTGTACCTCATTTCACTGTGCCGTTAGAAGAAAATTACATTCTTTTCCTCAAACAAAAAGGAGAGTTCTTAAGCCTGGTCTATCAAATATTGCCATGACCTGTGTGAGTCTGCTGATGCCAGTTGTGTAAACTCAGCAGAAATGCATGAAGTTCAGAAGTATGTTAAAATTAAAAAAAAAGTGTCTTTTCACCAAAAAATACGGATTTTTGCATTTTGTAGGATGACAACTTCATTACTATGGACAAATTAGGACCATTTCTTATTTTCTGGGTAACCATGCATCTTCTGCTTGGCTTTGGGAATACACTCCTCAGCAGATCTGTCCAAAATCATGGCACAGTACTTCAGTTATGCAATCATGTAAATCCATTCAAAAAGTTGTCTTGGCTCAAAGCGTGGTTTGATTTTTACCTACCTGCTGCAATTCCATTTGATTTGCTTTTTCAGCCTTCCATTCTTCCTCATAAGCCATTTTCTGATTTAGTTGAAGAAAGAAAGGAGAGATGTAAAATTAGAGAGATAAGAATCTTAATGTGTGTATATCACAGTTGAAATACATTTGAATTATTGTTTTTTTTTTCTTTTGTCACTAGTAGCGCTTAATACCAAATTCTCTAGAGGCATATGATTAATACTGTTTTCATTTTTACTCCTGTGAGAGAGAGAAGTATTTTCCTCTACAGAGTTTTCCTTCTTTTTATTTCCAAAATTGTCTGCTTTGAATGAACCTCTAACAGAAAAACCTGTTTAAAGCATCAACTCTCCATTTGTGCATGGTCCCTACTGCATCTACTCAGCATCATTAGGGTTTTATTTATTTAGTTTTAAAATTTGCCGCAGTCTTTTGAAATAGTTTTCCTTTTTTTTCTGGATGAAATGTGTGGTAAAATATTACCTATGCCTCCCCTCTTTCTCCACATGTCCTGTTTTGTTCTTTTTGTTTGGTTTGGGGTTTTTGTTGTTGTTGTTGTTCTGGAGTTTGTTTTGTTTGTTTGGGTTTGTTGTTGGGTTTTTCTGTTCAGTGGCCTATGTCAGCTAGACCATAATTTCAAAATATTTGTGTTAAAGGGTCTATTTTACATTTCTTTCTCTCTGTGGTGAGTTTATGCAAGGCTGCTCCACAATCTCCTGAACTGATTCCTTTGGGAAGAGGGTTGGTTTCTCCTTGAGAGAGGAGAGAGCACTGCTGGCAAGATACACTGCTCTCAGGTGTCTGGCTCTGGAATTCTCTCCCCTGTTGCCTTGGTCAAAGGGCATCTAAAAACCAATCTAGGTCATCTCTTGGGATTTTTTGTGGTATATTTGGTGGATTATGCTTCTGTGTATGGAAAAAAGAAATTTAATTTGGATTTTGTGAGTTGTGAGTTTTGATTGAGCTTTCAGTGGCTGTGGGGGTGTTTTTATTGATCTCCAAGTGAATAATAAAACGTGATCATTTTCTATCCTTACTGTGCTCAATGCATTGCTCTTCTCTTTTCATGAGGTAAGGAATTATTCTTTTAGCAGAATATTTGGAAGGAGTTGACACCATAGTTTTCCCACCTTGAAAATCGTGGAGATAAATTTATTCAGGTGAAAAATTTTCCTTTTGAGCTCAGTGGTCTTGATGGGACCTTTGCAGTTAGCTCTGTCATCAGCTCTGTGTCAGTTTTGGGCACAAAGCTGCTGTGCTGGGGGCCTGCAGGAGCTCCAGAGGTGCACTGAAAGACTCCAGGGAATCAGAGGGGCTCCAGTAATTCTGTATTTTCCCTTTCACAACATTTTCTCTGTGCTTGTCACAAGGAACATCCTTAACTGAATGGTGGAACTTTGTATAGCTTATGAAATATCCCAGGTTTTTGTTATGCTTTGTAATAACTTGCTGTTTTTTCCTTCTGATACCACAAATGTTTGCAGAGACCCACTTTGACAGGTAATAATGGATTTAAATAGTCAACATCAAATATAAAACGTTTATGAATACTAGGAAAACATCTTGAGAAAAGGTGAGCAGTCTTTGCAAGGGTGAGATAGTCTGCGTGTTTCGATGTCTCTTTCAGTAGAATCACATCTCTACTTTCAATTTCATCTTTAATGTAACATTAAATGTAACATTGTTCTGTAAATATTGTTGCTACTGACAAGAACATCAATTCATGCTATTCATAAAGAGACTTGCGGTATCTGAGCAATGAATAGCAAGCAGGAAGAACAATTGTTTGCATTTTTATTTCTTAATACACATCCCCTTGCTAAAAAAGGGAAGCAGACTCAATTTTACACTTATCAAACACATACTGCTTTTGGGAAAAGAGCTGATTTTTAGCAAAAAAATATTCAAGTGACGGGAGATAAATTTATTAAAGTATATTTATTTCCTTTACATATTACAAGCTGTTTTCCAAATAAACGTGATTGGGGAACTGAGATATTTGTGCAAGAGTTCTAAAATTATCGGTTGTGACAGGCTCGTTTGGACAGGCACTGCAGTGAGTAGTTTTCGCCCACAGTAATTGGTGTAAGAGGTGTGGATGGGCACATTTCTGTGGACAAAAGCCCAGTTAGGGTCAGTTGCCCTGGGTGGGGCAGCAGTGATGCTCTGGCAGGACACTGTGTCCAGCCCTGGTCCTTCCCCTGGGCCTGCCCAGCTCTGGCTGCCCTGAAGCCACCTGGACCACGGGCACATGTCACTGCAGGGGCTGCACAGGCTGAGCTGGACTCGCTGTTTTGCAATGAACACAGGCACACAGCTCCAATATCAGAAGGCAAAATAATAAAAGAAGGCTTTCTTTATTACGTTACATCTGCTTTTACAGAACCTTCCGCTAACTGAAAGGTGATTGGCTGTGTCAAAGACACTTCTCATATAATTGGTCAAGAGGGTTAAACAAAGTGACAGATATTTTGAGAACAGAAATAGTGAAAAACATGATAACAATAACCACCCCTGTACAAAACAATATCCGTGCAAAACACCACCTGTGTTTTTCCCGAGTTGTTTGGACAGTCTGTTAACAGATTTTCTTTGGGAAAGAGAAGTTATCTCTAGGATTCCCATGGGAAAGCAAAGTCTTTCTCTGGGAAAGTAAAGAGCCTTTTCTCCTGGGGATGCAGCAGCAGCCAGGTACAAAAATCTCTCATAGACACAGACTGTCAGCCCCACAGTCTCCTGCTCAGTGTAGTCCTCTCTGAGAGTAAATAACAATTCCAGGAACACCTGGGGGTTCCGTGGAGTGGTGTTGACACTGTAAAGAGCCCAGAGGATGGAGTTGGGATGGGGTAGAAATCAGCAGAATAGAAATCAGCTGTGGCTGTGGGAGGAGGCCTGTGGAAGAAGGTGCAGCAGATAAATGTCTATTTCCCTTTTCCAAATCCAGAGTCACTCTGCCGCTGTGTTTGCCCGGGTCCAAGCAGAGCTGCCTCTCTCAGAGATGGGAAGTGCTTTCCTAAAAGGTCAGTGCATAAATGCCAGGGAAAAGCTATTAAAATCCTCAGAGTGTGTAGTGAGCTTATGATCTCAGGGCTGCAAGAGAAGTTACTGAGTACTTCCCACTTTCTAATCATTGCAAATTTCAGGTGCTTGGCACGTCTGAGGATTTAAGCTAAAATCAGGGAAAAAATTGAGTCATTCTGACAGTGCAACTTGACAAATTGCCAAGGATGTCTAAGCAAGAGTCACAGCTGCATTAAACAGCTTACTGTTCTGTTATCTTCTGCTTTTTCAGCTGCAGAAATTGCTTTGCCATGTAAAGCAGAGACCACCAAACCCAGAAATCTTTATGAGTCATGTGTATATGCCAAGAGACACTGGGAGGGGAGCAATGAGCCATGAAAAATTCTCTGCTCCTGCCTTGGTAGCTCTGAAATATGCAGAAAAACATTTTGTTTCTGGTCTTTTAAAAATTATCATTATTATTATTTTATTTTTATTTTTAAGTTCTGTTCCTTTTCTAATGCCCAGAAATGCCTTCCCTTAAAGGGATAAAATTTGAATTAATTTTCTGTGTTTGTGTGCACACAGGTGCATGTAATTTTCATCCATTAAGTGGAAGGAAAAAGAGGTGTTCTGTTACAAAATTCAGTTTAATCTGGTCCATGTTATGTGATGAATAATAGTGGTCCTGACAATGCTGCATAAATACTCAGTGGCATGACTGCAGCAGTGACACTGTGGATCTGCTGTTACCTATTGTTATTTTTGTAGACTGATAGATTCAAAGGGATGGGATGGGAGCAGGTCTTTCCTTTATGAAATTCCCTCTACCAGCCAATTTGTGATATGTGTGTAAATCCATAATAATTATTTTACTCAGCTGCCCTTTAAATAGCAAAAAAATATTCAGCCATGGATTTTGCCATTTACAACAGCTGTCAGAATGGATTTCCTACATGTGTGGGGTGTGCATCAGGACAAATTTATCAGTTTCCTTAATGATACTTGGGTTTGCTCTGCTTATCAGAGGGGTAGTCCAAGTGTGATTAGATTTACTCATTAGGTCTTCACAATAAAATGATGTTCCAGCACCTTGACTACAATGTGCTTTTCACTGTGTCTTTTGTGAAATTCACTCTGAGTGATGAACAGCACAGAGAAGAAAACGAGAACCTGCTTTGTGGAAACAAACATTCCTGAAATGTAAGGATTATTCATTTGAGATGTTACAGATTGGACGGGATAAACTACATTAACTAAGTGCTTTCCTTTTTATTTTCTATTCAACTTCGTTGTAAAAATAACTTGTTTTCAGCATTTTGGATATACAGACATGGAAGACCTGTTCAAAATAAGTTCACAAAATTTCTGTTTAACGATATTCAATGAAGCCTCAGGGCACTTTGAGAGTAGTCATCAGGAGGACATACAGTTTGTCATTTTTATTAGGGGTTTGCATCACTGACAAGAAAAGTTGTTCTCCCTCTCTTATTTTTGTGTGAGTATATGAGGTTACTGGTCTTGGGCAGTTTTAAGTCCTTCTAAATATGCATTTCCTTTAATTCATTAAGAGACTTTCATGTTCCAACATATCCATTACAATGACAAACTGACACTGTAAAATTAAAAAGCCTGCAATTACTCACTTGGTTTGTATTTTAATCAAAGCTATTGTAATATGACTCTAGGGAGCCATAAATGGCCAAACAAAGGGGTTGGGATTTATATGAGACTTCTGTATACAGAATGTCTAAGTGGAAGGAGCTAGTGAAGAACAAAAATGTTGGATTTCTTGCATGCAGGAAGGATAGCTACAAGTGCAGTTTGACCAGAGCATAAAACAAGTCTCTGGCCAGCTCAAGATCAGAGAGGTCCAAACTAACACAGCTTCTCCTTAGTTTTGGCTTTTGGGCATTGACACCATCTGACAAAGCCATGGTGGGCCCAGACGTTACTTGTGTGAATCACTGCATGAAGAACTTAAGGAAGTAAAGAAATACAGAAAAGGTTTTGCAGTGTGGCTGCTGGAAAGGCAGCAATGGTATCATTGCCTTCTCTTAGAAAATGCACTTGTGTGAGTGAGTGCTTATTGGGGTGTAGGCAGGGGAGGAGGCAAGTGTGCTGCTCCTCCTTTGTGGTTTGTGATTTCCAGAGGAATTTTCTCATTTGGTGTAAAATAAGCAGGATTGATTCTACCTCTCAGGCTGCAGAGGTCAGACATCAACCAGTGAGGGGCAGTGGGTGTAGCCAGAGTGAAACTTGTCCATGCATGGCTGCAAGGAGCTGTGTTCCCACTGCCCTCAGTGGAATTGCACACCTTGTCCTTGCTCAACTCATGGATTTTGGGTCCTCTTCCCTAGGAAGGAACAGGGACAGCTCATGTGTCACAAAGCAATTCTCTCATAATTTTTATAGGAAGTTTTATGCTTTTCTGTATTGCCTACAAAATTTATACAAGACTATAATTTTGAAGGAAGTTAAGTGAATAAAACTGCTCTGAAGCTGGAATGGCAGCTGCGCCTTAGAACTTCTTTCCTTTTTTTTGTCTCCAGGGCTCACATGGAAACTACTGCAGATTTAATGAGTATTTGTCACTTGCATAGCAAAGATATGAACAGACATTCTCATTTTGGACCCAAATCTGTCTTTTAAAAAGATGGAATAGCAAGTTCTGTAATAAAGGCAGCATCTTGCAGTGGCTGTTTCTGCATGGAGCTCCCCTGAGGATCTGATGGAGATGACCTAAGGTCACCAGCATCCACTGTAACTAACCAGGCTCTCTTTGTAGATTTGTGAGCAGCTGGAATTTCTATGTCCTCCTCAAAGAATTTGCAAAACCTCCATAGGTTAAGACTAAGAGGTTCACTTTAGGGTTTAGCAGAAGCAACACGCACAGTTAACCACTACTTTTCTTCTCAGCTTGTCAGCTGATGCGTTGACCACCTTGTCAATATTTAAGGTATCATGGGAGAAAGGGGCTTCCTCTATCCTGTGAGCAGTTGCAGGTACAAAGCTGGCCCGTGCCCAAGTACCCATCTGTCTGAACTAGTGAGTATCTCACAGACTATTACTTGTTAACCTTGTCTCATTCCAGCAAATCAGAGCTCTGTTTTGCTCATGTTCAGACCATTTTCGGTTTGTCAGCACAAAGCTCTTCTCACTTGTGTGTCAAAGGAAGAAGTAAGTAGCTATGATGGAGGAAAAGTAGCCCAGCACATAATCCAGGTACTTAATATTGTGACGCTTAAAATGTGTGACACCGATTTCAGAGTGACAATTCACCCAAAGGCAAGACTGGAAATGTTTTTCTAATTAAGCCAGAATCCTAATTCCTAACAAGGAGCTACCGTGGCCCCAGTGGAGAGGCTTTCCTCCCCTCGTGGGCAGGCAGTGGTGGTGCTCTGGGTGCAGATATTTCAGCATTGCCATCTTCATCCCAAGGCCCCGTTTGCACTAGATGGCACTGTAATAACACTTGTTACACCACCCCATTTATTAACAAAATAAACCCCACAACACAAACCAGGGGAGTTATCTTGGAGCGCAGCAGTGAGTGTTTTCATTCTGTAGCTCCCTTTGAATGTCACTGGTTTACTGGCAAAGGAATGCTGTTCCACACGAGGATGTGCTGCTGCTGGGTCTGCGTGTGCCTGGGAGTGCAGAACCACCCTGAGCACAGGCACACCTCTGGTGAGCCTGCCAGCCCGCCTGCCAGGCTGCACTTTGAGTCCTCGTTGCATTACACAGTGCTCTTTTAAGGCCCTCTAGTTCTTTCACTCCTATTGTAATTCAGAGCATGTAATGTTGATAGAGCTTCAGCGTTTAAATGTTTTTTCAAATATATTTTTTCTCTGCCAGAATCTCCTACCCCCCATTTGTAAATTCTTACAATCAGCAGATCTTTTATGTCTGAGTAGCCTTTCAACTATTCACCTCAAGTGCATTTCACAGTACTTTCTTTTTAAGCCTTAAAAGCCTAACTTTAACTTAGGTTAAAAGTCTTTGCACCTGTGTCTCATAATAAAACTTTTCAATTTTGTCTGCTTGCTCAGCCACCCCTTCTAATTTCTAAATTAGAGTTTTACATCTCTCTGGCATTAGCAGCGGGTTTTGGTCTGATTAAGTCTTGCATTTCTGTGATGATTCTCATCCAAGTAGATCCCCTAGTGCTTTATAAACTTTATTAACTGGTGGAACATACTACCTATCCTTTGCCCTTGATCAAATTAATAAACCTTAAGAGTGAAAGACAGTAAATGATTTTGCTGAAGGTGGAAGGTGATGATGGAAAGCATGAGATATTATATACAAACTACTCCAGGCTTCAGGATTCTTTCACCTGAACAGGAAAAGTGAAATAACTTATCAATTTCATATAGATTTCAGCAGTGTCAAAATGATTATGTGAATTAATTCAAGGTCTGTGGTTTTGATTTCAAAGCCCAAAGATAGAGCTCATGCTGTCACCTAAAAAGGAACATCTGCTGTTCTAGATCTTATTTATCATGAACAGTGATGTCATGATCACTTGGCTCTTTGCTGCAAAGAGGACCAGCCTCCAAAATCCATCCAGGGGTGTTTGCAAGAAGTATTTCCTGTGAGGTGTTGCTGGAGCTGACTGTTACTACCCTGGGAGGCAGTGACTGAGATATTGCAAATAGATGTGTGCTCAGCACAGCTGCTCTCCAACGTTCCTGAGCAAAGCAGGAGCTGAAGTAGGAACTGCAGAGCTCTGCTGTGGCACGTGGAAAGTGGAGCTGCCCTTCAGCAGTCTCACTCCTGACAGGACACCCCAGGTAGTAACTTTCTGCTTCCTAAGACTTGCAGAGCTTTTCAGAGCTCTTAGTGAGCAGGAGCTGAGACTGCAGGTGAAAGAACACAGCAAAATGTGTCTGTGGGCAAGGCTGTGGAACCGCAACAGTGTAAGGGAGGTTTGTCAGCTGCCAAATTGGGATTTTTACTTACTGCATCTGCTGGGTGTTTTGCTTAATAACCCTGTAGCAAGAATGAAACCATCAGGCTTTTCTCAACTGCTTTTCGTTGACTTTAGGGGAGAGAAAAGATTAAGGGAATTCTGCATGTTAATTTACAGAGCTTTATTATACATGGTTTCCAAAATGGAAACTAATGTTTCATGGTAGTCACTGTCAAGTATTTTAAATTTGGATTCTCAAAATCTGGTGTCATCTTCAAAGTATCTTTGAAACTTCTGCCTCTGACCCCAGGCCTGGCACACCCTGATAGTTTTCTGTTGGCATCTATGGAATTCTGCATTCAACTTCATTGCAGGATATGGATTTCTATCTCTTTCAATTTATCTATTCTTAACATTTCCTGAATGCTACCCAGCAGCATCTTTTAATGAAAGACACTCTCTAACTCAGAGGTATTGCAATAAGCATTTTCCTCCCTTTCATCTCTAAGGTTTTCTGACTTTATCCCAGTGCTGAACCAACAAAATGTTGTTTTCACTGCAACTGAAATCCAGTCTTTAGTTAAGTTATTAAAAAAACCTGTTTCATTTAAGTAGCAGCTTTAGGTCTTAGTTTACAATGAAATCAAAGCTGTGCTCAAATGTAAGTGCAGAATGTGACATTAAATAATACAATAATTCATTTTATATGGAAGTATTAACTTTGAATGAATAACTAAATACTAAAAGTCATTAAATACAATTTTATATCATTACTTTGTGCATGTGACACAGCAAATGTTGCTGTCAATTTTAGCCCTATGATCTGGCTTATTTTTTCATGTGAACTTGATACAAAGTCTAGAAAGGATATGATGAAAAATGCAACATTTAAAGAACTTGAAAAACTCTTAAATTTATCTATGTACTGTCTGAATTTTCTAGAAAAACCATGTCGTTTTCTGACTTCTAAAAAATATATTGATTTTTCCTATGAAGTGGAATAAACTTTATGGCATTTGATCATAACATACTCCAGCATTTAACACTATCCCTGAATTTCTACTTCTTTGTATTTTAATCACTTTTGTTTGCAAGGATTAGGAAGGTTTTACCTGTAATAATTAAAGCTGACTTGCAGAAGCCCTGCTGATGGAAGTATTAATGTCTGATTTTATGGGCCTGCAGTGCATAGAACACACTAATGGGAAACAAGTGATTTAAATCTGAATGGTGGACACTGAAGGACCCCAGCTAATTAATAGGCTTGTGAATGAAGCTCTTGAGAAAGCCCACCAAGAACTAATGGGCTACCTTACAGCCTCACTCATAGCACTGTGATTATATATTGAGCTGCACTCTAAATCAATTAAATGTTCTTGCTTTGCACCACATTATTAAGTTTATGTGGTCTGATCATTTTAGGTTTACATCCACACTGTTGCCAATTCTACACAAAGAACAGATTGCATTTTAAAACTAAAATTGTCTTTTTAAAAAATTTTAATATGTATATGAAAAAAACCCAACACTGTGTTGAAAGCTGTCTGAACTGCACATAAATACAGATGGGTGGGCTGGGCCTTGAAAATAGGAATGGACCAACACAAAGGCTAACAAACCTCTTGAAAAAAAACCTGGAATTTAGGTCTACTAAAAATTTTATCAAGATATATTTCTTGTCTTGAGTCTAAACGTTCAGGGCAGCTCTGAACTTCAGAGACATCCAACACAAACTTTACACTTGGAAGTGCACTTGTGTGGAGACGCATCCTGGGGAAGTGGAGGAGAAAAAAATACTTTGAATGTGGATGATTCAGATGAAAATGCAATTTCACTGTGTCAGCTGGAACGTGCAGAGCAAAAGAACTGTCCCCAGCAGAGCTGTGGGGTCACCTCTGATAAATCACAGCCCAGCATGTTTGGCAAATGCTGTATTATATACGAATATGTGGCTGAAGGCAGTACTGCCCCCCTAGAAATATTTAAAATACCCAACTGCATGAGATAAACACATTTATATATTGCCCTGGTGTCTGTCTCTTTGGGGATTCAGGGAGCTTAGAGCACATCAAGAGGCAAAATCTGCTTTGCAGCTTTGCAGCACTTTCCTTCTTTAAGTCTCGGGATCCTTGTACAAAATAGGAGTTGGAGCCGCCAGCTGCACCTTTCTGCCCAGGGTGACCATGGAGTGACTGTGCAGTTCCATGGACTGCTGTCCTCCCAAGAAATGCTCTGCTTCCCCTTGGCAGCCCCATTTGCCAGGCTTGTGTCATGGCCTGTGCAATGTGCAGATTTAGGTATTTCCTGCGTCAATGAGCACAGGCCAGTGTTTCTATTATTGCTATGTTTTTATTCGTTATTCTTCTCTTACATAATTCTTAAAAATTTCATCCTGCCTCTCAGCTCTGAGTTGGGTTTTTTTTCCTCTGAGAGTAAAGTAATTTGTGTTTTACAGCTTGAGTTTAATTTCAATATAGTACAATAAGGTGAATTTATTTCTTCCTTTTCTGTTCTCCCTACAGTCAAATGGTAATGAATACTACTAATAATCAGAAATCTATAAAGAAATATCAAATTCCTTTAATGTTTGATAATCTCATTTGCATGAAGGAACAAATAGGTGAATATTTCCTATTCTGTAATAATACACAATATCAGTTGCTATCTCTAATGAAAAAATAAACGACTAATATTCCATGCACAACAAAAATGTGCCATATTATTAAAAATGTATATTGGTACATTTTAGGTGTAGTTTGTTAGACATTACATAATCAATTAAGCATTTTGAAACAATTAAAATAAAGGATTTGTTTCTGTGTGTTCAGATCCACTTGACCAGCACCTGAGCAGTTCAGAGCTGTGCAAACTGTTCTGTGGGACTGAGTGTGCCAAAGGTGCAGGATTAATGGAATTATTTATTTAGTTCTACTCACAGCCACTGAAGAATTGTCCCTTAAATTTGGATTTTGATGTTTTTCTTTCTCTGGGGTGTGATGCCACACTTCACCAGTGAGGTTTTGCTGGGGGGCTGGTGACACACTCAGATTCTTAGAGCTCATTAATAGAGATCATTAGTAATATTTTTTTCTTCCATTTTTCAATCAATGAAAGCGTTTTATGGTAAACAAAATTAAGTTTTAGTTACTTTTTTTGTTACCCAAAAAGACCCAACAGCTTTTTGATAAAAATCTATCCTCAGGTGCCTTCTGCTTTCCCTTGGCCACAGGGCCACATCTCACAGCCCCTGTGGGCTCCCTGCCCTGGGATTCCTCTGCCTGATTTTGAGTCTGTAGAAACGTGTGAAACTTGAGTTAGATCATGACCTATCTTGTAAACTAAAGATGCTAAAATAGCCACAGGACTCAGCAGGTCAGCACAGCCTTGCTCCTCTGCTTTGGTAAGCCTTGCCTTTCGATCCGGTCTCCTGTTGGGTGCGGCTGCTCTGATGGAGGAGACACTTTTCCCAGGGGAACATGGAGAGATGAAGGGACTGCGGACACCCACAAACCACCTGCTTGCCTCAGGAAAAAGTAATTTTCTCATCAGCGTGCTTGGAGGCTTCCTGCAGATGGCTGTGTGTTAACCTGCCCTGGGGCAGGGGAGCAGAGCTGAGCCCAGAGGTGTGCTCTGTCCTTTGCCACCCTGAAATGGAGATCACTGTGTTCTTGCTGGTCACTCAGAGGGACAAAGAGAGCTTCTGCCTTGATGCTACAGGAGCAAGATATTTGTATGAGTCTGCACAGTCATTTGCTTAAACTCTGTAACTTTGCACGATTTACAAGAATTCTCTAAGTTAATTTCTGGAGAAAGAAATTTTCTGTGGCTGGTGTGAGCATGAGTTTGCTTTATTTTTCATACAGATTGCCCCTATAACCCTGCCCCTGTAACCCTGGTTACATCACCTGCCCTCCTGTCTGGTAGAATGGGTTGCTGACAATTCCCTGCATTGGAGATATGTCACACAAGCTCACAATCATACCTTAAATTTGTGAAACAATTACATAGTGAGGGGGTTGTTATTAGCATAGAATTACTATAGCTCATTTTAGACTGCATTTACCATGGTGTTAATGCAGATAGTTATGCGAGTTTCGGTACATTTTCAAACTGCTCTTTTCTTGATGAAATACATTGTTATTGTCTGATACTGGTGTCACAAAGCTGCTGGTAGATTCATCCTGGATGCCTGGAGGTAGTTTGGGATGTGAGTGGAAGACCTCTCTACTCTTTGGGATTTTCTCTTGTGACAGTGTCTAAATGCATCTGTGGTAGTTTGAATTAATTGACATGGGAGGAAGAGGTGGAAACAGGTAAATGCAAATTGACAACCTGCCTTTTCTGTAGAACAAACTCAGGGGAAAAAAGGAATCCAGGAGACTGTGAAAATAGTGCAGTTGTATTTTCCTGCTTATAGGCAATGCTTAACAAACACAACTGGAATTTTAAGGAATCTAAAATTGTGCTAGGTGTGTGACACAGTAAATTTGACCAGCTGTAGCTGAGTTGGCCATGTGTGAACACCAATTAGTGTGGTACATGGTAAAATAATTAGGAGTATCAAGAGGAAATTAAGAAAAAGGGAAAGGTAAGCTGAATATCAGGTAGTTTGTTATTCTCAGGGGCTTTTAAAACTAGACTGCAGAAGCCATAAGGAGGGTCAAGAAACAATTTCATTCTGAAAAGGCTTGGGCTGGCTCATTTTTATCTCCAAGTTCTATGGTTGTGTGCCCAGTGAAGCATCTCTGGATAGCCCCGACAGCTGGTATATGTGGGAGATGTTGACTTCTCTGCTAATGATCCAAAGCAAACAAAATAAATATTGCTTATTGTGTGCTGCCCCACGGAAGCTGTCCTGCTTCTGTCTCACAGCAGCTCTGCTTTGTGCAGCAGCTCTGTGGTGTCCCAGGCTCTCTCCTGACTCCTGCCCAGCACCAGCCAGATCCTTACAGATGGCATTGGAATCTGCGTGAGGAATCCTCAAAAGTTCATGTGTGAAGGGTGTATTTATGCTTCATTTACTGAGTAACATGCAGTGAATTTAAAGGGGACAGTAGTCCTTATTTCCTGTCCCTGGTTCCCTGCCTAGTGATATTGTAATAATGGTGAAGGAGGAGGTGGATGTCAGAAAAGAGAAATGTTATTGCAGAAGCATGAGGAATATATCTGCCCTACAAAAGCCATCTGGCATGGCAGGCCTATGTGTGGCTGTGGCCAGATAAGAAATCCTTTTTCCAGCTGGTCTTTGCAAAAGGACTTAAGCCCCTAAAAAGTTTTGGGGTAATAGATGAAATGACAGCAAAATGAGTTTTCAAAATCAAAGTAGTATGTGAAATTTTGCAAAGGAACTTTAATGTCAGCAGGATTCTCTTCAAGGTAAAGCTCAAGTGCACGGAAATAACTTCACTGTACTCTGATTGGAGAGACCAGTTGTGCATCTGAGGACCTAGGATTGTGTCCCATGCTCTTGATTTCCAGGTCAAATAAGTGCATGATATCAAACTTTATATTCTACCCAGGTACTAGTTTCAAACTCTTGGAATTTCTGTTCCCAGGAATTAGGACATGGAAATTTTTGCCAGTGCTTGGTTGCTGCCCCTAGACAATACATCGGTACATTCTCGTAATAAAATTCACAACTGCCTTCACATCACCATTAATCTCAGTGATGCACAACTGTAACAGCATTTGGAGTCTGTCCAAGGAAAAAAGTTTCTTAGATTTGCAAGGCAAAAAGTTTTTCTTGGAAAAAAATTGTTTTTCTTTTTTTAAAAAAGTTCTGTGGTGTCCACCTCCTTTTGTAGATGTCTGAATACAGTTAAAGTAAGAATTATAAAAATAGCAGGATTGCTATTATTGGTTAAATTTTCCTCATTTGAATTTGCATGTTTCCAGAGAATCCCTATCCTAAAATATTATAGAGAAATTAATTTTCCCCTAACGTGTGAACCATATCTTTTTTTAAACCAAAATCTGTCAGAGCTTATTTCCATTAAGCTAATCACAATATTCCTGATACATTTTATAAGAATAAGAAAATTTAATGTTATTTAAGTATACTTGTCAAAACAATGCCATAATCTATGACTTTGATTTCTTGTTCTATAATTTACTTATCGGGGCATATGTTGTTTTATTCATTTAAACTTCTTTTTGACTCCAGCGTTATAAACAGGCTTCTCCTTGGAAATTTTCAAAACTGTGGATATGAGCAGTGGTCAGATTAAAGCACCAAGCCTGTGACATTTTTTTGGTGTAGATGTATAAGCAGTTCCACCACACTTCTATAATTAATCTTTGGAAACAAAAAAATACCTTCCCCCACAGAAAAACCCAAACCAAAAAACCCCAAGAGATGATAGAGTCAATAAAATGACAGTCTAACACGTCGTGAAGGATGAGCAAGGAATGCCAGGTTAGTGAGATGTTTAATACTCCTGTCTGAATGGATGATCCATCCAAGACCACTTTGATCCATGGCACATCCTGGGCAGAAAGAGAGGCAAAGTCATCCCATTCTTGTCACACAGAATATGCCTCATGCTCTGCTGGCATTGGTAAAGGACAGCAAGAAATATGACACAGGTGAACCCAACTCCAGTGTGCAGTCCTGGGATGCTACCTCAGGAATCTCTGGCATGTTTGCTGAGATTTCAGTTACACTAATAATATTAAAGATGCTTAATTACCTTATCTGAGATCAGTATCTAATACAGGTGGGTGGGAAAGAGTTTGCAGTCTCCTTCCTCTTCTGGTTTTTTTCCTGGGCCACTAGAAGACAAGATGATGTTTTTAAAAGAATAGTCTGGAGAAGGGAATAAAAACCATCTTATTTAAGAACATTAAAGTGACTAATTTTGGTAATTTTGAAACAATTTAATCTTTTGCAAAAGCAGATTACTTACAAATTAACTTATATGTCAATGTGTAATTTGCTTTGGCTCAATGCTAGATATATTTTTCATCTCTGTGACTAGAGATGAAATGTTTTCTTCAAGCAGTTGAGAAGGGACAGGGTTCTGTGGTACTTTTGTACCCACTTCAAAATCTTTCTTTTGAGATTTTATGATGCCTTATATTTCATTGGTGGGGGCATTAACCTTTCTGTTACTCCTGGTATTACTTAGTGGCATACATGGGTCTGGAAGACTGTTAATGGAGTACTCAATAAATAATTGTCAGCAGACACATAGGATGGAAAGGGCTGCATTTAACAGAGTGGGATTCTGTCTTCAGTAATTTTTGGGATGTATGGGATGCCCTGGAAGCAGCCTGGGGAGATTTGCAGTTGTAGAACTGCTCTCTTATGAACTTGAATTTCAGAGACCAAATGGTCCCACTGTGGAACTTGCAGCACTTTTGTTGTCAGAGTTGTATTTTGGGTACTGCTCTGTGCAGAGGGAAACTCACTGGGGTGTCAGGAAAGTTACCTGTCCCTTGCTGAGCCCAGATCTGTTACAGCAGATTTGTTGGAACTGGAATTGTTTATAGGGAATTTTCAGCACCGTCAGAAAAAGCTGTGTAGGAGTTGGTAGAGAACTCCTCTTTTAAGCATTAGTTGAAATAATTAATGACATTAAGATGTCAGTGATATTTTTTACTCCTCAGTTAATAAGAACAGGCATGTTGTCTCAAATGTCAATAAATTACCAGTGATGATTTCTTCTCATTTACTGATAAGCTGTTGTGATTTCAGACTGCTTGGTAAGAGCAGCATACCAAAACACCAATTTATTCTCTGATGAAATTAAATTTGCCATGTCTGTACTATTCTATAATCTGTGTCTTATTGTGCAGTGCCTTAAAAATCGATTTTTTTCCAAGATCTTTTTTGAGATCTCAGTGATATACAAAGTTTAACCCAAATACACGAGCTTTTGGATGAATAATCAAGTTCTTCATTATCATTAATCATTACCATTTAATCAGGTTGTATTTGCATGAGATTGATTTCTTCATTGAGTTTTGCTGGTGCACTGAGGTCCCCATTGTGTTGCTCTATAATAACTGAGTTTGGGAGAGGCAGTGACTCCAGCAGGGATCCCAGCTGGCACAGCAGCCTGGCACTGTGCCACTGCTGCTGCCCAGACAGCAGCAGATCAGGGAGGGCAGAGCTCTGGAAAGGAGTAGGTTAACATTTCGTGTGACTCACTAAAGGTGTGCATTGCAATCTGCCCCTGTACATCCAAATTTGAGGTTAATAATAGGAAAATAATGCATAAACCAGGAGACCATATCACTAAATGAAGAAGAAATTTTTGCTATTTTCTTTTCTTGCATCTTTACCTAATTTTTTCCCCTGCGCTGATGATGAACAAGCCACTTAGCTGTTTTTTCTTCCTCTTGAAAAATGGGATGAATTTTTAATATGTCATTGATATTTGACCCTTTTAAAAATTATCTTCTTCAGAAATATATTTGTTTATCTAGGGCTCAGCCAAAGAAGCTGTGTTTGAAAAGAAAGAGAACAAATTAGATAACTTTCTCACTATATTTAATATGTTTAAATAGAATAATCCTTCCAAGCAAGTTTGCTGGTTTTGCCATAAATGCCTTGTTTATAACTGTGAAGATGGCTTGTATATAATTTTTATGTGTGAAGACATTGTAAAGGTACATAAACTTGGAATTACTCTAAAAGATGCCCATGGTGTATAAATTATACACTAGGCCTTTCCCACCTATAAAAGATCTTTTGTGAGTATCACCCTTTTCTCTAATGCTCTTTTTCATGGAAATAAACACAGTGCTATTGCATTTCAGGATCTCTCATTAATATATTCATGACTCTTTTAAAGGTGCTTAGCTGCCTTATTAATCTTGAAATGTCTTTTTCTTTCAGGATACTTTTCCATGAACTTTTGTTAACTCCAGCTGAAGAAAAACCATAATTTTACTGGTAGAATAGTTTCAAATGGTATTAAGATTGCCACATTTGGCACATTCTGCAGGGAGCATGTATTGCCAAAATCCCTCTGGCTGGGTGTAGGTTGATCCATTTCTCTTGTCACCTCCAGGGTTCTGATTCTGTAAAAACCTATCTGTGCACACTTTCAGAAACCCCAGTGTTCAGGGCTGGCCTTTGCATCAGTCTGCTCCTGATAGGGAGCCAAGGGGCACACGCAGCAGCCTGGTATCTCAAAGCCCTCACAGCTACAACAATCTGTTTTGTTTGACACAAAATCTGCTGTATAATCCTTCAGAAATACTGGTTTCTCCAGTCAGTGGAGTTTTCAGAAGTGACAAGTATCTGCCAGTCTTATTTTGCTTTTTTTGTTGGTCACACTGCATCACTTTTCAGAATTATTCCAAGTTGTAAGAAATTATCCAAATTAAGTTTACACTCGCTGTTTTTTTGTGCATGATGCAGGTTTGTCAGCATGGGTTTTCACCAAGTGGTTGCTTTCACTGTTCATTGCCCTGTGTTCCTCTTGAGGGTTTATATGCTTATTATTGTTTAAGAAGGACTTCTGTTTATCTGCCGTTGGCATCTTGATGTTTGTTCCATTTCCCAGATAACTGATGAATATGGGATACACAGAGGTTCTGCAACAGTGTTTTCTTCACCAGATCATTGAAAGTTTATTCCTGTATTTTGTTCTTTCTTTCCTAGTCTATTTTAAAAACCTGTAATTAATCTTCTGGCTACCTACTTTCCCACACACTGCACCAAGCAGTATTATCTCACTCAGGCATTTGTTTCATTGGAAATTTGTCTTGAGTAAATTGAAAGCATGAATGTATTGATAGCACCCAACTCACACAGGTAATGCACATGCTGAAAATAGGGTGACAAAGGATCAAGCACAGATGAAAAAGCAGAATACATCCCTAGCTTTGCATCGTTGGGGGTCAGTCTGGGGGTGAGTTCCCTCTGTAAATGTCTTCACCAACTCTTCTACATGAAGTTAACCAAGGCTAATCAACCAGTTTGACCAGCAGATGTGCCCCAGTTACCAGAGCCTCTGCAGGTATAATGTAAACAAAATGTGCTTTTGTTCAATGAAGAAAATCCACTGACAAGGCTTCTGTGCTGGATAGCTCTGTGATAAACACTGAGGCAAAGAAACCATTTTTTTTCTCTGCTATCTCCTCATTTTCTAGCATTGCTATTTATTTGCTGATATTCTATCAGTTTGTGATGAGAAATCTCACAGAAATATTTAATCAGTTATGTAATTCTTTACAGTGTTTTACATACATCAAATATTCGTACTACAAAATAATTACAACTGAACTAAGACTGAGGAGGATTAGTCATCACTTTCTTGGCTGCCATTGATTTTAAAAGCCTGCTTTCTTCTGATTTGGAAAAAAGGCTCAATCTTGATTATTTCTTTGTCAGCTTGTGAACAAGCTTCTAAAGTGCCATTAATTGTGTTCAGAAATGTGTAACATTGTCCCTAGAATTCTGTAAGACCAATGCAGTCTTACAGCTGAGACCTGGAACATGGTTTCCTCCATGAGCAATTCATATCAGGACAAAAAATCCCCAGGATAGGCTTAAAAAAATAATGTAAAAAAAAATCCTATAGCAAAGCAAGTGTGAATTGGGCTCACATTACATCTGCATGATCAAAACAGTCCATTAAACTTTAATCTTCTTCTGAGACTAACTCAGGCTAATACTTAACTGACAGATACTAAGACTTTCATTTTTATATTCAATTCAGTTGTATAACTTCATATTAGCTGGAAGACTGATATGGCATTCTTTTTATCAGCAACGCCTTCATACAGCATGGCAATGTAGAAATAGCTTGAAGCTGTTAAAACACTTTACTTTCTGAGTTTTCTCGATCTCTATCTGCTGTTACCTACTGAATTTTGTGCAACCTGTGAAGGATGATAGATGAATACTAAGCTGTCACTTGGATGTCTGCAGCAACCGGTGATCAGAATGCTTAAATTTTAATTTTTTATAATTCCATTAATAGTTTCAATCAAAAGAGGAGTAGCTGTAAGAATTATAAAACCTTCCTGACCTCATTATAGTTGCTAGTTAACTCCTGTCTTTCAGGCTAGCTGGAGTCTGTGTGCTGGACACTTGCATAAGAGTATGTTTTAAAATCTGTGCATGAGGCCATGTAGCTGAACAAATGGCTGAGATTTATGACAGAACATGAAATCTGAATTGACACTTGAAAATGCAATACTTAAGACTTCCTGGATGAACAGTCACATTTTGTAATTTAAAAAAGCGTCCCAGACTTCTTGGTAGCAGTGTGTAGTTTAATCCTTGTTGTATCTCACTATATGTCATGCAGTACCAGCTTGTTCACAGCCTGCTGCTGAGTGGTCAGATGGCTCTGCTCTCTTTAAGTACAGGAGGTGATGCCTGCATCTCTGAATTTATACCGTGGCCCTTTCCAGTGATGGCACTGACCCCTTTATAAGGTACCAGTTTGAAGGATGTCCATTTTGACTTGGCACCTTGGTCTGGATTTGGTTCTGGGATGCTCTGTGACATCCAGGCCATCCACAGAGCTGGGGTGAGGGATTGCTCTTTTCTCTGAATCAGATGAACTTGTAGCAAAGGGGACCCTGGAAAATGTGTTTTTAAGGGAGAAGAGTGTAAAAATTTCTACTCTAGCCTTCCTCCTGAGTATGCAAATAGACATGTTGGAATATTCTTTTACTGAACATGTATAGCATGTGCTCAGTATTAATCTGTCTTTTGCAGATGAGCAAGAACTGAGTATTCTGAAAATGATTCTAACCTTTGCTGGATGGCAATATACCCTTTGGTGAAATAGCAGCTGCCAGGTATGAGAATTGGGAATTAACCATTCCCTCAGGGATCTACTTTGAACAGCAGCCATTCGTTCTGCTTTGTCAACAAGATAGCAGTGAGATCAGCACAGGACTGAGGACTGACTGCTCCTTTGGTCCCTTCCTTCTGACCTGGTTAGGTAGACACAGGAGTCTGAAACTTTTCTCTATTCATGGCACTACTTTCAGCAGTTTTATGACAGTGCCTGTGGGGGAATTTTTGGTATCTTGGTGCCTTAGTGATGCAGTTTTTAATTTGCTGTTCACTCAGAGTCAGGCAGATAAATGGCAAAAGGCTGGTGAGTTTAGAGGCACTTGTTCAGTAGGAAAGAGCTGGTGGCAGCACTAACTATCCCATTAATACGAATATGATAAGCTCTGGTGCTCTCAGTGCCATGATTTAAAAGGTGGGACTTGGTTAGTCCAGAGAACCTGATCAAAAAATATCACTGGGGCCACGACCTCCTTCTCTTGGGCTGTGCTGGGTGGGGTGGTACAGCTTAGCTCAGCAGAGTCCTGCTCTGGAGCAAGATGCAAACTTCTGTCTTGGAGGAGAAGTGCTCTGAGCACTTGCTTTCAGCTGCCAGCCATGGTGTTCTTGTCACCCTCCTGCTGAACAGCTGCTGGTGCTCTGTTCTCACACGGGTGGCAGATACAGGACTTGGATCTTTTTAGCAGACCTTAAACTAATCAGAATGTTATAGCAGCCAGCTACTGGTGTGCCTCCTCAGAGTGCAATGGCACCTTTTATTGCCTTGGTGGGACTCAGCTGGTCTCTCATGGTCAGTGTCAGTTTTAGGCTAATTTCTTAAAGAACGCCAAAGGCAGAGGTGTGGGCTGGGGGTGTTGGGTTTGTTGTTGTTTTAGTTGGGTTGGATTTTGGGGGGGGTCGGTGTTTTTTGCCTTGTTTTTTGTTGTAGTGGTTTGTATCCATTTCTGAAGTGTCCAGCACAAGCATAAATGGAGCTGATAGTTTGTACCATCTGTGACTATTTACAAGAGTATTCATCAAACCTGAACTAAAGACAAACTAGCAAATACAAGTATTTGAAAATAGCATCCTTCACACAGGCAGTGATTTGAAGTGAAAGTAGAAGCACTACTCCCACCATTATCAATCATGTAGAGCTTCTTCCTATGCAGAATCTGGGTGCAAATTTTACCTCTAACTCACTTGCTTATTATGCACATCTAGCTGGACATCTGCCTTTCTTCTCTTTCACCAGCTCTATTCAGAGATGAAAAGCCTTTCAGCAGCAAAAAAGCATTTCAGAAAGTGGCTGAAAGCACTGGAAAAACACTGAAGTGTGTCTGGGTTTATGTAATTTGAGGGTGAGTGAAGTTACATGACAGAGTTTAAGATGATCCAGCAGCTGTATCAAAACTGGAAGAAAAAGGCTTTTCCTTTCTGTTCCTTCTGTCTGCCATGGTCTCATTCCTAATCTTAACTGACTAGCCCAGCAAATATAAAGTCAAGCCTTGTTCGCTAAATTCAGTCCCAATGATCACAAGAAAGAATGCAAGAGAGGATGATCTGTCTGGCCAAGAGATGAAGTAATAAGGGAGTCACTGCTCCTTGTCACCCTTTGGGTTTGCCATTACATTTATTCTGGGTTATACAAATGAGCAGATTCAAACACTGTTGTGTTTTTGTGGTTTGTTTGTTGGTGTGGGTGTGTTGTTTTTTAAATAAGCCCTGAAGCTCAAGGGGTGCAGCGTGGTACTGCCTTCCCCTGGCTTTGCATGGAAGTTCTCCTCTCCTGAAGCTCCTGTCTCTGTGGCTGGCAGCCCAGTTACCAGAATCCTTGCAGCCTTTGTTGGAGAAGCCCTGATGTCAAGGCTTCCTTTAAGTTTGCATTGATATTAAGTAAATCAGCCAACCAGGCAATTCAGACACCAAATTCCAGATGCTTGCCTCATTGTCCAGAGTTAGAGCTGTGTTCACCTTGGGCTCTCAGCATTGAATTAAGGATTTCTCACTTGGCTGCATACCTGGGCTGCCACTGGAATTCTGTAGCATTACTGAAAACTCTTCAGGCAAGGTTTTCAGCAGGGAGAATTAGCTAATATCAAGCTGTGGCCTGCCAGGGCTGGGCAGGTGGTTTGTCTGATCCTGTTTTGAGTGGGGATGCTGGCCCTGTGCTGTGCTGCTCCTGTGGCAGGACAGGAGATGATTGAAGGTGTTCAGCCCTGGCTGCAGCTGTGGGAGGTGGGGAGATATTCCAGGCTGGGCTGTGATGTCCAGCCTGGAGCTGCAGAACCATAACTGATCACCACCAGTTTTGTGCATCTCTCTCACAGGATCTGCCTCTCTTCTGTGGAAAACCCCAGCTTTTAGTCTCATAGAGTTTTCCTTTATTCCTAGAGCTGAGCCTTGTTTGTGACCATGCAGTGTTTTTGCTTTGTTGGGGTTGTTACTCTCTTAGCTGGCTGATTTAGTGAGCTAACCTCAGTATTAAGCTTCAGCCTGGGCTGAAATAATTTGGAAACATTGGGACTTTTTTTTTCAGAATTAGAATCTGAGACATCTCAACACTTATGCAGGCAAGAACTAAAACAAATCTAGTACTTAGTAATAAGGTGGTAAATTACTAAATCTTCATCCAAAGTGCCTACTTGGATTTTTTTTTTGAAACCAAAGAAAAAAGCTTATACAATTTTATTTCAAAGCAGTAAAGAATCAACAGCTAGAGTTTTGTATTTTAGTAGCAAAAGTAAATAAAACTTAATAAAAATTTTATATTAATTTCAATTTAAATTTATTGTAAAGGAAAGACAGCTAATATATCTTTTTGGGGCAAGAAAAGAGAAGAAATTAATTGTTCTTTGTGAACATGAGTTTTCAGTGGTTAGAAGCACTAAGTGCAGACAATACATTTTATTCTTGTCACTTGGAAGCAAAAAGCAAAACAATTAATGGGACATTTAATCTGCTCTGGTAAGAAATCTGACTATCATAGATGCAGCTGCTGATGCACTCTCTTGTGATAAGTTCAGTGTAGCAGAAATGGAAAAAATCAGTATCCACATGAATGAGGGAGAGGTTGATTCTTGGCTGTGTGATCCATTTTAATGAACACCACGCTTTCCATTTCTCTCCTTTCACACCAAACAATGGAGCTCCCCTGAAGCACCTGCAAGGTAATAAATGGTCTCCCACTGCAAAGAACTGAGTTCACCAATAGTCCAAAACATTTCTGACAATAAATCTAGTAAGATATACATGAAGGACATCATGTGTTGGATGAACTGAAGGGACAGGGAGAAAAGGGGATAGTTTGGGGTTTAATAGAGGATGATGGTTGCTCTCAAAAATTAATGACCCAGATCACTGCAATATAAAGTTTGGTGGGGTTTTTTTCCTCTCACAACAAGTGCTGTGCAGGCATATGTAACATAGCTTCTACATATTTATGCCGATTAATGATCATAACCTTCCTACTAAAAATGAGACATTTTTTCTTCTGATGCAAAGTAGTTAACCCTGTACTGTAGCTAAGATCTCAATTTCTTCTTTTGGGGGGGAAAATATTAGAAATGCTGCCCTCTATTGTTCTGGAATTAATTTTTTTTCAAAGGGGTGTTTGAAATGAAATAGATTTTTTTTTCCTCTTGTATCAGAAATAAATATGAGAATTACTTGAATGAATAAAATGTCTGAAAGATATAACTTGCCAGTATTTTTTTAGTAATAGTATTAAATATTGATTATTTCGCTGTATGATTGCCAAAATGAGAATCTTCATACTGGCACTTGTAGCAGCTACTAAATTACATTGATTTGAACCTCTTTTTACCTATAGGGTTTCATAATTCGGCATTTGTCAATATCAAATCAATCCAGTGCAAATTGCAGGCACTCTGTGACTCCCAAAAAAGAGAA
The DNA here is from genome assembly GCA_013399835.1 of Leptocoma aspasia. Taxonomy (NCBI): domain Eukaryota; kingdom Metazoa; phylum Chordata; class Aves; order Passeriformes; family Nectariniidae; genus Leptocoma; species Leptocoma aspasia. Next base: position 55,898 of record VXAX01004739.1, read on the forward strand.
AAGACCAGTAGACATTTTACAATAAGAGCAAAGCTTCAAACTTTCACTCCCACTCACCTACACAGCATTCTAAATTAGGGAGTAGAATGTGATGGCTTTTAAAAATTAACTTTTAAATTTGTAAATGTAATAATTTGTGGTGTTTATGTGAAGAAATAATAGGGCCCACTAGAACACAGTCACAGAGACTAATAATAATAATAATAATAAAAATAGTGTTAGTGTAGGAAGGAACACTGGCATAGTTATTATTCTATTATTCTCTCTTGATGCCCTGACGAAAAGCCTCTATCAGGGACTCCAAATGCCACATGCAGTCTTTCTAGCTTTAGCATTTTTAAATGTGCACTAGAGCTGGATGGACACTATCCAATTACTTTCCCTTAAGATTTAGTTAATTTTGAAGCAGGTTTGCAGAAGTGCTTGGCTGTAACCCACTTTTATCAGGATCTGTCTTAGGGAGCAACTCTTGCTTTCTTTCCTTGCTTTTGGGAAAGAACCATATGGCAACAGTTTAGAATATACTTGTGTGCTCCAAGGTGCTCTGTCATCTCAAACTCTCTGTCATGAGAACGTGCTGTCATCTTAGTTCTTTGTGCAATACGTGTTGGATGGTTCTCTGAAAACAATATAACAACACTTTCCAAAATGATGCAGGGTCATTAAGTGATAAAACCAGATTTCAATTCAGTCTCTAATTAGGGAAGACTATAAGTTCCAAAGAAGCTGTTTCCTTCACACCTCACAGACACAGCTGAAATGTTTTTCCAGGTGAAATAGCATCACAATAAGATTTTCTTTTCCATTATATCTTGAAATCCGAGAAGTATTAATTGTTGCTAGAAAAGGCTGCATTTTGCTTTCTGAGTGATGCAGAGTCCTGACTTCCTGGAGATTGACCTGGAATGGAGAATGACTGCATCCCAGACTGCCTCAGGCTTCTAGTTTGTAACCATGGGGTTTAGGATATAATTTATTGGATGCCAGCTTCTCACAGTTTATTGTTTACAGATAGTAACTCATAAAGACGTGGTAGTTTTCTCCCTCTGGTGCCCAGCCACATGGAGCTGTGAGTCTGCTGCAGTGTTTGAGTTAACAGATCCGGGTAATTTAGCTCAGATCTTGTGTTCAGTCCTTGCTGCCAGCAATCTACTCCAAAAATAATGTTTTAATCCATTTATATTTGTTGTGTTTAAAAATGTGGCCTACCTGGAATATGAGCCTGCCTTACTGGCAGTGGCACAGTTACCCAGGCATTTTTGCCTTGTTCTGTCATCCCTGCAGATTCCAAAGGCAGGGTTAGGGTGTTGCTCTTTCTTGGCTTGGCCTGTCCTGCTGCCTCTGATGAACCTCTGGAGGCTGACTGGCAGCAGAGTTTGGGGTGTGCCTGGGGCTGCCAGGGCTGTCAGGCACCTGCACCATTCCCTGCCTGCCTCCTGTGTCTGGGAACCCACCTGGAATGGATTTTTGTCTTTGCCAATGCCTCATATCCCAGCACACGGGAGGATAAGATGAATGCTGAGTATGTGTCTCTTGTAGGAGGCACTGAGTAACCCTTCCTTGTCCCAGAGGGACAGAGTTCTGTGGACCTGTTCCCCACTTGGAGTTAATTGTGCCAAATGTAATGTGGAGGGAATCCAGAGAGAGAGATTGGGCATGCAGAGAATTAAATCTCAGGTCTTTCAAGATTAGGAGTTTCACTGACCGTAATTATGTCTTGGATTTCAGTAGATAACTGTCTTGCCAAAATGACCATTCTCATGGCTTGCCATGAATCCAAAATATTTCATCAGATGAAATGCTATGAGGTATTTTCTTTGTCATAATTAAAAGGCTTGAAAGCAATTCTTTCATTATAATAGCCTTTCTTTTTCAGTAATGATTCAAGAGCAATTTTTCCCCCTGTCAAATGCCAATTTATCTTGAAAGTATTTTCTTGATTGCTCTTAGTATCTGAAGATAATATTGGAGCAAAAAATTTAGTGTACTCTATGTATCTCTCTGTATTAATCTTTATGTAAGTAATTGTAAACCATATTGTGCATAGAAAGATTTAAAGTGTAAGAATTCTTGAAAGAAATCTGCTTCACACATGCTTTGTGATTCACATTTCTGTTGCCTCCTATTGCTTTAAATGTTGGACTTAATCTTTTTTGTATACTTTTTTTATAATGCTTATGGATTATGGCTGTGGTTGTGTTTAAAAGAACTACTGGATACAACAGTGGGTGGATCAGGTGGCACTTTTGGCTTACATTAGTGCTTCTGTGAGGGAGGGCAGCTAGTTGGTCATTCTAATGAAAGGCCAGAGGCATATCTCTTTATCTTGATGGGGCAACCAAGTCTGGCAGCATTTAGATGCGGATTGTTAGCTTTTGGATTGAATTGCTAGCTCATTTTTCCCAGGCAATTCATGGATGTGTCTAGGAAAGAAGTGGTCAGAAGGATTGATTTCTTCTGATCTTGGCTTGGGGATTTTCTTATGGATTTTAAAAATAATTTTGATATTGCTGTAATAGAATGATGCAGTGGGTTCTGAACAATAATGGTGAAGGTAGCACTGAAGTGTAACAGCAAACAAGTCTTTATTTCCCTGAAGCTTTTTCAAGCTGTTTGTTTAACTAATTAAAGAGAACAGACTCCCATGCTACCACTTGGATTTACCACCTTGGCAAAGGCAGAAACTTTCTGCCTAATGCTCATGCAGTGTGTGCTGCAACGTGCCAGTATCTGCAGGGATGTCATTACAGGAAAACCCAAAAGTGCAGCTGATCTCAAAGTTTTCTACACTAAATTGTTGGATTTGAGGATTCTTTTCAGTGATGATGTTGGGTTTGGTGCTGGGTCAGACTGGATGTCACTGTGCAGGAAAGATTTGGCATGGTGGTCTGCATGGTCAAATACTCTCTTCCTACTCTTGAATAATAGACTCTGATCTGCTTCAGGCATCTGCAATCCTCCACAATATGTTTGAACCTTCAAAGCACAACATTAAAATGACTTTATCTTTTGTAATGCCCTTAAAGCTTTCCCTGGACGTGATAGCAATGATTTTGACTTGAGTGCTCTATGTGAAGGAGCAGGAGCCTTGCAGCAGACAGCCCTTCCCACCTGCCCCTGGTTTGTGTGCTGGATTGGGGTCTGCCTTGGGGCCCCTAGCTGTGGCAGCTGGCAGGATGCAGTGCTACATGAAGAGGTGGCCAGTGTCTGTCCCTTATGCTCTAAAAGCCATCTGAACCTCAAGAAATGTTAAATTTTCTCATGATGATCTCGAGGATGTTATATATTACCTTCTTACCAAGCTAATTAAACAAATATATGATACCTTTAGTTACAGTGCAGATGCTTTCAGCAGAAAAATACCAGTTTTTCCAAAATTTTTCATGATATAACTGCTTCCCCTAATGTACATGCAGGCATTTCTTGCACAAATAAAAAGGGATTTTGAGCTATAGATCTCTGAAACAGCAGCCACATCCAGTTGCTAATTAGATAAGTGCCAGATGTTGGCTCCTTTCTTCTCATCTATCATGCACATCTCATCACTTTTAGATCCCTCCTTGTTATTCATGTAGAGCAGGATTATAGCACAGACCCTCACACGTTTTCCTTTGCTGATCTGTGTGCTTCTGGCTCTCACTGGGGTGTCAGACATTCTCTGCAAGGAGGCAAAATGACATATTTTGCTAAGACCTGCAGGCAGGGCTGCAGCCCTAGTCCAGATGTGTTTCTGCTGGTGGCAGGGGCTGGTGTCCGGTGTAGCCGTGCAAGGATTCCTCCGTGTTTGGAACAGAGAGGTTCCCACTTCTCACACTGTCAGGCAAGACAGAGAGCCCTCTGTCAGAGCTGCCTGGGCCAGGGCCCCAGGGAGAGTGCAAGCCACTAGACAGGGACAAAAACTGGCTTAAACTGTCACTCTGTCCTCCTAAATGTCAGCTGGATTTATGAAGGGAATGAGCTGGACCCCTTGGAGCCTGGCTTCCCCTTGTGCTGCATCCCAGGTGCTCCAAAGGTAGGAGACATTGCAGGGAGAGGAAAGGTGCCTGAGTGCAGTGCTGGTGAGCTGCTGTTTGCATTCCTCCCTTGTTTGGCTCTTCTGCTAATTAATAGGATCATTTGCCTGTACAGTTACAGTAATTTCAGTAACTTTTTGTATAACTGGGAGAAAAGTGGAATGGACATCTCCTACTTGCATGTGTGCTAAGTGCATTTGGAAACTGTCCTAACATGGCCTCGTCAGAGCCGGGAGTGAACTCACTCTTGAGATGAATAGAGGAATTCACACATCAGATATGCTAAAGGGGTAGCTCAGCCAGGACCAACAGCTCTTACTTTTTAACATTTATCTTACCAGTTATCAAGGTTGAAAATTAACTCCCCTAATTTTTAAAGGGAAGTTCTATCATGTAGAGTTGGCCTTGGCCAGGAAAGAAATAAAAATATATCAAATTAGTGACTCTCCTTCCACAGCCAAAGTTAACATTTTTTAAACTATAAATAATTAAGTTTTGCTAAAACTGGTATGTTTTTACCTTATTTTTCTCCTTGTAGAGGCAGATTTTGGAGGTGAAGTCAAGAGGGAGAACTGTGCCTGCTGCTGGGTTTATTTACCCTTTGCTGTAGTTATTTCCACCTGCCATCACCATGTTTTTAATCTCTACGAGCACACGGCATGTTAACAGAAGTTAGCTAAACTTAGCAGTTGCCTTTGTGCAATTAGCCCTTCCTCTGATTTTTAATATCATGGGTGATCACATAGTGAAGTGACAGGCAGTGAAGGAAGGAGAAAGCAGGACTGGTTTTTGCTGAGCTGAAATGTGAGGAGTTGCTTTTCTCTTCACTCTGCCAGGGCTGAACTCCTTTGGTGTCAGGTGAGTGAGGCTGGTTTATGTGAGCAGCACCTCCCCCTTAGTGGCCTTTCCAGTGGCCACTTCCATCCCTAGTGCAGCTCCAGCCCTGCTTGCTGCTCACTCAGCTCAAACCTTGCTGCTTGGGAGTTGTGAGGCTTTTCTTTCACTTGTACTAACTGGGTTTGGGGTTTTTTTTCTTATTGTGTCATTGTCTGAATGGAAGAGATTTGCTGTGATCTTGGGGTGAGGGTTTTTTCACATGAAGAAAGAAAAAGCATTTACCTCGAGACTCACTTAGATGGAGGAAGAATATCTAGCAAGTCAGAAGAGAGCTGGTTAGAGTCAATTATTGACATGCTTTGATCAAAGTGATCTGAGAACTCTGTAATGTCTAGAAAGGTGTACTCTGTCCTCACAAGGCAGGGATTTTTCTTATGAAAAATCACATTTGCTTTGGAAAACTAATTCTTTCAGAGATTTGTATCTGCTGTGATTAATTGGATTTAATGATCAGCCGGGGGGTGCAGAGATTAATGCTTTTACTACACCCTAATTTAATGCATCAAATTTACTTCTTACTATTTGACTCTTCTGTGCAATGAGCAAAAGAAACTTGGCAATCCTGTGCTGAGATACAGATATATGCAGATTATGCAGATTCAGTGTCTGTTGTGCTGTGTTTAATCTTGGTTTATTTAGTCTATGGTATGCCGCTCAAATGTGCCTGATTGGGTTTTTTGATTTTTGGTTTTTTTGACTCCCCTTCCAAACTCATAATCCTACAGAATAGTGGTATTTCACATTTCTGTAGTTCTTAGTTTTAGTGTAGCCCAGTGTGTAAGTAACTTTTTGAGGTGGCTGATTCTGGAAGGAATACAAGCTCTGTCTAGAAATGCACTGACATTACAGAGCCCTCTGAGGTGGGGAGCAGGGTGGTGTCCAGTGAGGGAGCAGTGGAGAAAACATTTGGAAATCAAAACATAATTAAGTAGGACAGAATTTGGCATAGAACAGTAACATCATGTGCCAGGCACTGGGGAGGGAGAGATGCTTGGGCTCAGGTTCCCATCCAGAGGCTGCCTTTTCAGTATGCTGCTGGAGCATGTCTGCTACCAGAAATATCGAATTTAGACCAAATTCCAGTGAATAGAAGAGTCTGAGAAAGTGCCTGGTATCATTAGTACACTGCACTTGATGATGAAAAGCAGTTAATGTTCACCCTTGTCTCTCCCAGGGGCAAAAATGCAACGTTGAACACTCAGTATTTGAGCCCAGTGTCTCAGAGGGAGAAGTTCTTTTGAGATTTTCCACGAAACACCAACTTCACCAACTGCTGCCTTGCCGTGTCCAGCAGGATGGCAGGGCACAGGTTGCCCTTAACATCTATTTCTTGTATCTATTTCTTGTACTATATTAAATTCCTGTTGGAATGCTTGACATCTGACCTCAAGGCAGTGGTCGTGTGAGATGAAGTTCTATTTTATTTGTGTACTGAAGTGCATTTACAGTAACAGGATCAGCTTTTAGAGAGTTTCCTTTTACAAAGAGCTGGCACAAGGGCTTGGGATAAAGATAGATCATGGGCATTGCCAAGACCTAGCAAGGGCTTATAATATGATGATTAGCAGACTAGATAAATCCAATTCTGCAAAAAGGAGGCAAATTCTTTGCATGTCACTTTAAGTGATGCTAGAGATTTTGACAGGATTTTTGCTTGCCAGCTGATGCAAATGCTTGTGCAAAAGAACATGGTTTTCTTTTCAGTTATAGCCACAACATGAAATATATGTGTTGAGAAATTAAGCTGAAACATGGAAAATGTAAGACTAATTTAAAAATTACATGCACTGTGTATGAGTATGCATGTGTCTACAGAGATGCATCTATATATGCAGACACTTCTGATGAATAAGCTTTGAGGGTCTTTCTAAACAATAATCTTTGTCCTTTATGAGATCAATAATATGAGCGACACACTAAGAATTTTCTAGACTCACACAGTCTGTTTCTATAGAAAGTGCTTTCTTTAAGTCTGTATCCAAGAGATACCACCCTGGCATAGAGGAGAAAAATAATACAGAGCTCTTGCAGGCAGAGACAAATAGTTTTCTACTTCAGTACACATCTCTGCCTCTCAAAGTGTGCTGCAGCAAGGAAATCCATTTACAGTTTTTCTTTTACATAACAGTTGCAATGCCCTTAAGATCCCCTGGTTGTTTCCATATTCTATTCTCCAGTTGTCCTGCAATATAGCTGCAATGAAAAGCCTGTTTATGGAGAACTGGTGCTCTGCAGAGTGTCTCTCAGCAAACCTTACAGGTCAAAAGTGTGTGTTTGTTATCTTTGGAAGGATTCTCAGATAACAACATGGAGGTTCCTACTTTTTTCAGTACAAGAGGTATTAACCTAAGTGCAGGTGCCTTTTACAATATCAGGCTTGCTGTAAGCACACGGATGAAGGCAAAAAAGCGAGTGGGGATGGATTTGACTTGTAATTGCCATATCCCTGGTTGGCCACAGCCTGTCTCATCCCTGTGCTCAGTGCCCTCCCTGGTGACTGATGGCAGCATGTCCACCCTCTGCACAGCTGGGGTGCCTTCCTGGGCTGTCTCTGTGCTAGCTCAGTTCCTGGGGACCCTTCACCTTCAACCCCTTTTTTCTTTCCCTGTGTATCCAGTGAGCAGATTTTTGCGTACAACAACAATCTCATTTCATATCACGTGCTGAGAGACCTTCTCTTTGTTCAGATCTGCCATTTCCTCATCAGTGTTGTGCCTGCCCATTTTGTGGACATCCACACTTGGTCCCCACTGTTCAGCAGGCTGGGGGACTCCAGGAGGTTTTTTCCCTATTCTGCTCTGATCCTACACCAAACAGAAGCTTGTCCAATATCTCCTGCATCTTATCCCCTGTTCCCCTGGCAGACCTCTTGATGCAGTTTCCCCGTGTGTCTTTTCCATCCTGATCAGCCATTTGTTTTTCCTAAGCACTTTCAAATGTTGTCTCTGCTAATATTTTTTGGGATCACCTTCCCCAAAGGAAATCACAAAACCTATTAAATTGTCCTCTGTCATCAGAAATTTTGTTTACACTACTGAGCTCAACATGATCTTAAAGCAGAGAACTGGAATCAAGCATCAGACAGGTAAGTGCAACAAAGAAAACTCACAGATAATAGAGAATATTTGGCCTGACAGAGGGTCAGCAAAACCGGATCTGGTAGTTGTAGCATATTGTAAACTGAATATGTGCACAAAATGTAGTGCTGTTAACAAAATGGGCGGGGAAACGAGCTAATTTTAGTTTGGGGTGTCTTAAATGGAATTTTGCATCTAACATGAGGGAGGGACATTGCTTTGTTTTTCCTGGGATTTTTGAGCCTTCAGCTAGGACATGGATGTGATCCTGAGTTTCACCCTTTAAGGCAGACATACAAAAATTGACAGAAATATGGAAGAAAAAAAATAGAAATGAGAAGTTCAGCAGATCTAACCTCTGAGGGAAGGTCGAGGAAATTAGATTATTTTGCTCTAGGAAAAAAAGGCTGAAGAAAACCACAGTAACAAATATCTAATCTGTAGAAGATGCTACAAAGAGGGCTGATTTCTTTGTTTCTGTATTCTCTGAGGCTAGAACAAGAAGTAATCAGCTTTAATTGTAGGAAAGAAGATACAAGGCAGGTATTTGAAAACCCCAAACTTTTCCACTGTAAAAAGAGTGGAGCAGGAGAAACAGTCACCTGGGTGTGTGGTAGGGCATCCTTAGAGAGCTTTTCTTAAGGAACTGTTAAGAAAACATCTGTCAGGGGTTGTCTTGGATATTCTTGATTTTCAATAGCACAGGAGATGGAGCAGATGATTTATGGAGATTTTTGTCAGACATTTGTATGTGCCTGCCATAGACTGTAGCCTCTCATTTTTACTGTATTTTGATTGCTATAATACAAAATTGAAATAGTTCAACAGAACTCTTCCACGAGCTGTAATAAGATCTCACAATGAGAAATGTGGTGGATATTGCAGGAAATTCATTTTATGTGTCATAGAGCAGGTGTTGTACATCTTAGAACAGGGGCTATTGTGTCTTGTAATAATGGCATTATGACTTTGGGAGTTCTCAAAGTGGTGTTTTCCACACTTGCTGGTTTGTCAGGCTACTGCTATTTTTTTTTTTCCTTAGAAGTCCAGCCTGAATATATTTCTTTTTATAAAAGTGCAAAAGTGCTTTTGCCATTTCAGCTTGTTCTGCCTACTCCAGAAAGGGAGCAAGGCAGAGAAGACAAAACAAGCAGCAAAACAACCCTCAGTTCAGTTTTAAATACAAAAAAGTGACATTTAAAGACATTTTCAACTTTTTGGGGGGTCAAAAGACTCCTGTCAGATTATCTCATCTGGCCTTGACTTGCTTTAATTTATTAGCAGTATCAATACTGGTGCCAAAGTGGTTTCTGGTGATGGCACAGAAATGTTTGTATTGAAGAGCCAGCACATCTTCACGTGCCACCTGAGGCTGTTGTGTGTGTGCTCCTGTGTATATGCACACATTCTTATTGAGGCATTTATTTGCATCAGTGAGACATTGGCTCTTCCCTTGTCATTAACAACTTTATTCCATTTGTACAATTCCCTTGCTTTCTGATCACATTTCTGAGTATTTACCAGAGTGCAGGTCATATTGTGTTAAGAAACATATGATCAAGTTTGCAAATGTAACAGTTTAATAATTGTTTTAATACGTTTTATTTGATGGAATAGATAATTTTTCTAAAGCCTTGGTTTAGGTTTTCCTTAAAGGGCATTTCCATATAATTTAAACTCCATAAACATGCAGCTCTTGTGAGTACTTCATATGTAACATATTTCACCTGTAGATAAATGATAGCTTTCATCCTGATGGTAATATATTTCTCATTAATTAGGAAATGCTTGCTATAGAGACTGAGAAACAAGTTCTTGGAACAGTCACTACTGATGGCTATGTAGGAGGAAAGTTCATAAAAACCTCCAAATAGATAATTTTATCTCTTCTTTAGGATGCTTTAATATGATACAATAAGTGTGAAATTTTATGTTATTTTCTTGGACTTTCATATGTGTCTTTTTTAATCAGATGTCTTTTTTCTTATTGCATAAGGAACTAGGAACACCTTTTTCTGCAGTTGTATAAACTTTACACCATGCACCCTGCCTCAGACTAATGGGTGATTTCTAAATACAATTAAAAATTGTTCCTTAGAATTCTGACTTAACAGGATACTTAAGCATGTGCCCAAATCTTAAATACATTATAAACCAAATTTAAGCACTGAAGAATGGAGGCAAATACTTCAATGGCTTTTGTTTGTTTAATATGCATAGATCAAAAGACAATTCCATTGCTAATTCCTTATTTATTTCACAACCATTCTCAAAGTACATTTAATAAATGTTCCAGTCCTGAGGTCCTTCCAGGAGTCATGTCAAGTTTGCAGACTGAGGGCCCGAATAGTGACACTGTCATGTACCAAAGCAGCTTCTTGTTATCAGTCTTTTTTCAACTCTTCAGGAGCTCATTGTTTTTAGCAACTAAAAAGGGGTTGATTATCACAGAGAAGCCAAATGAGATCACCCGTGAATTGCAGGGATTCTGCCTGTACCCTGTGAGTCTTTCTAGCACAAATAGAATTTGTTTTCAGAATTGTATTATGTCTTTATAGTCAAGTTTGGAGCGTTTGGAGTGGCTCTGTTAAAGAGGCTTGAAATGAGGTGCTGTGAGAAGGGACTTTGATTGGAAAGGTAGAGAGCAGTGAAATCCACCTAAGCAGTGAATCACGGGTCCCATTCTATTATCAAAGGAACAGAATTAGTACAGCCCAGAAAAAAAGGGAGGGCACAGTATGACAATAGCCCAGGGCATATCTGAGAGGAATTGGTAAAATGAAAATATTTGCAGTACACAGTGCAGACACTATAGACAGTAATGGGAGAAAACAGAAGAGAGGAAACAGGTGTAAAAGTAGCAGCAAATATTCTGCAAAAATACCAATTATGCACTTGGGTAATTGCTGTTTGTTGTGCATGGGCATGATCAGCTACCATGGCAAGTTACTCAAGAAATGTGGATTTTCCAAAAGCAGCAAACCCACCCTGCGGGGCTCTGTGAGGTGGCACACCCACTGTGTGTCAGGTTTTGTTGAAGGAAGTTGCACTGGCCACTTGCATCATCCAGTGAGGTGATGCTTATGTTAAATGTACGTGTGAGGCAGCTGAGGTGCTTTTCTCTCATGGTGATAAATTGTGGTGATGTATTTTGGTGATATCTCTCATGGTGGTGTGGTGATAAATTTTTTCGAGTGGATTGGAAGCACGTTTAGACTGAGAGCTGCACCACTGGAAATTGTGCATTCCCCCATCTGGGAAGCTCCAGGGTTCTGAGGTGTGTCCTTCAGGATGTTCACTACCTGCTCTTCAGTGCTGAGCTCCATTACTCTTTCCACAACATTTATGGGAGGTTTCTGGATGGTTTTACAGTTAACTGCCTAAGAGAAATCAGTCTTTTGTGATTTCCTGGTTCCTGGGCCATGTTGTTACAGCACACAAATGAGTTGCTATGCAGAAAAGGCTGTAGTGGGATGACTCACTCCAACTGCTATTACCAAGGAACAAGTTGCTCAATTACATTATATGACACCACATCTACTACTTAATATTTTTCCCTAAAGCTTCCTCTGGCCTTTGTTATATCACTGCTCATCTGTTCCTAATGTGGAAGTAAAATGTGATGTGTGAGTTTGTGCCTTATTTCCTCTTGTTCTCTGGTACTTTTTACTTGAGAAGCTCTGTAAAACAACTGGCCATCACTGCAGGTTCTGCAGGCAGTGCTCTCTGTAGCCTCTGGGTTCTTTCATCCAAACCTTGTTTTAGGCCATATGTATCCTAATTTTACTGGAGTGAAAATGTTTAGGAGACATTTGTCCACATCAAAGCAGAAGCTGGTGTATTTATTTTGGAGCTCATAAACATGATTTAAGATAATAATTACCCAGAGCTTATTTCTGCATTCAGCAATACTGAATTTTTCTACCCTTCTAGCCAAAGCCTTTTCAGGCTGGAGCAGAAGAGCAGAGTATACTTTATAAGTTGTGCTGAGGTAAAATGAGATGTTCCTGTTAAGTCTTGCTCCCCAGATTTTACAAGATCTGTAATTTAAGTGCTATGGATGGTGTTGCCTGCCTGTGTTTGATGAGAAAGTCAGAGTTGGTGGACATTGATTTGCCACTGGGGACTGAAACCATTAATTGAAGCTGTGGCGACAAATCCATTTCTTTGCTCTGCTTCGTGGATCCTGACTTAACAGCTTTTGCTACAATCAAAAATTCATTCATGCAAATGCACCTTTTGTGATCAAAGTAATCAATTTTTCTGGCTTGTAGTCGACAGACCCAGGATCCTGGGGACGTGTCCACATGTCACTGCATTCCCCAAAGGAGCTGAGTGCTCCCAGGGTGGGAGGGATGTGTGTCCCTGTGTCTGGAGGGATGGGACACCAAAGCAAACCTCAGCATTAAGTACTGGAAACGCTGCCAGCTGTGACAGTGGAGTGAGATCAGACACTTAAATATAGATCTTTGAAATGAACATATTGGGTTTGGGGTGTTTGTTTGTTTTCTAGTTTATAGCCACTCGATATAGAGTGTACCAGAGATGCTGTAGAGTAAATACAACAGTGAGGTAGATTTTTTATTTTGTCTGTTTGTTTGTTTTTGTACTTGCAGACTTGGGCTCTGGAAACTTCATCTAGTTCTTTCAGTTGGTTGGTTTTTTTTTTTTTTTTAATCTATTGCTTCTTGTGCCGGAGGGAAAGAAAGCATTTACTCAAAAAAGTTTTGACAATGAGGCTTTTA